>CABHPR010155458.1:0-27810 GCA_902168415.1 Peromyscus melanophrys | reverse complement strand
TTTGTCATTTTGAGTCTGGCTTTTTTGTTTGACATAATGGTTTCCATTTCCTTCAAATGCATTATGTTGTTTTTCTGGACTGATACATAAAATTTCATTGTGTATGTTACCACTTTTTCTTTATCCATTTATCTGTTGATATACACCAATGCTAGTTCTATTCTTAGGTATTGTAAACAGTGCAGCTGTAAACATGGGTGTGCAGGCATCTCTTTGGTATACTAGCTTAGCATCCTTGAGGTATATACCTAAAACTAGTATAGCTAGGGTCATATAATAATTCCATTTTCAGCTTTTTAAAGTTATTCTATGCTGGTTTTCATGGTGGTTACAGAACTTTACATCTCTATACAAGAGCTCCTCTTGTCCAACATTCTCACCAGCACTCACTATTATTTGTTTTCTTGATAGGAATCATTCTTACTAGCGCAAAGCATTTTGATTTGCATGTCTCTGATGTCTATTGATGTTTGACATTTTTATGTAGGCAGACTTTTCTGTCCTGCCAGCCAGTACCCAAATAACCATACAGAGACTTATTATTAATCAGAAATACTCAGCTGATAGCTCAGATATTTTATTAGCTAACTCTTACATTTTAAATTATCCCATATTTCTTATCTACACTCTATCACATGGTTCAGTACCTTTTCTCAGTAAGGCAAGTTCATTTTCTGCTTCCTCTGTATTTCCTAATGATCCCCAAAACTCCTCATCTTCTTCTTGCTCTCTTTTTGTCCCACCTAATCTCTACCTGTCCAGCTATTTTCCAGTTAGTCGGATTCTTTATTAAACTAATGATAGTGATATCTATTCACACAATGTAAAGGAACATTCTACATTCCCCCTTTTTGTCTAATTAAAAGGAAAGTTTTAAATTTAACATAATAAAATTATATACAACAAAACATTATCAAGTAAGAATTACAGTTACAATATCTAGCCCATTTGTATTTGGTAAATTTAGAGAAAACACTGTTCATCTTATCTTTGTGAATCTAAAGTTTTATACCTAATTTACATTTTTATTATAACTAAGGAAATCTTTATGTCTAATTATTTAGTCTTTAATTCCCTCAGAATTAGGTCCCAGAAGGGTGTAATGTTACCTAATGACAGGGACATCTGACTGCCTGGACAGTCACCCAGAGTTCTTCTGTAACATTGGGGCATCCATCCTATGGGTCTAGTATATCTGACAGAAATTTTTGAGAAAGAGGGAATTTTGAAGGACTATCCTATCTTGTCTTGTCAAAGTTTGGCAGTTCCCTTTTTTTTGCATCCTGCTTGCTGGTCCAGTTTGGATAGTATACTGTCAGCAATTGAGGCAAGGGCAGTTTCTTTGCCCAAATGTCTAGATTTTTTCACAAAGAAAACAAACTCTATATGGAGCTTCTTCAATGACCATCATCCTCTTTTGAAGCAAATTGGTACCATTAGGAGCAGATGTGTTTCACTGTCATGAAAATTCTTAGGTTATTAAACATATTAAATGACATTCTGTAGGTATTTGAAGTAATTGAAGACCATATATCTATTTAAATTTATCTATGTATGACTTGGAAAACATACCTAATATGACTATGAGTTTGACTATTATAGATGCCTAACTATTAATCTATATTTCTTAATTATACATCACCTTTTTAAATGAGCTGCATAAACACAAAACCCCAAGCAAGAGCAGAAACATACATGCAGTATAACAATGTTAACTTTAAATGTGTGTCAATAAACCAAAATCCATGGCAATGTAAAATATTTTGAGATTAATAGTTGTTTTTGGATAATAATCTACCCTTTTGTTCTATCATTACTATACCATATCCCTCTTTTTTTCTTTAGAAAGAGATCTTTGATCTTGACTCTTTTGTTTAGCTTTTTTTCTGACTATGACCAATAACAACTTGTAACCAATCCCCCCTAAGCAATGACAAATATTCATAATCCACTGAATAAGAGAGAATACCCATAAACATTTAAATCTTCACCAAAAGAACTTTTAGAAACAGAGTATTCATTGCAAGGCACGGGAATGCTCCTTTAATGCAGAAAACAGAATGATGTAGTGTTTAAATAATAAATTCCCCCAAAAACTGATCATTTGAAGCCAGAATCTGAATTGGAGAGAGGTTTATCCAGCATCCACTTATTTCTTCTGCAAATGTTAACTAAGAGCCTCTCAGGTCTCTGGCACTGCTCTATAAGCCAGGTATAATACAATGAATAACACAAGGAAGGTCTCCTCCCTCTGAGAAGACATTAATCTAGTAATAATGGGCATTTCCATATTATTCAGATACCCCAAGCCAGAAAAATAGATATTAAAAATAATACAGGCCTCCAGTACTGCTGTACAGATTCACTTTATGCATGCAAAGCTAATAAAAGGGAAGTAACTATTTGATTTTCTCTGTAATACAGTTTTCTTGCTCTGAATATTACTGTGTGGGTCCATATCTTTGCCTCTGCAAATTTTATAGATGCCTGTGGCCATGGAGAGTCATCAGGAAACAGAAACTTTCCCCCAGATGTCTGTTTCAGAGAGTGGTAGACTATTTGTCATGCCATGAGAGGTCCCATTTGGAATATGAGCAATGATCACCTATGTGATTACTCACCCCCTGGCTTGCTTCTGTTTGTAAAATGTTGTGATGCTGAGTTAATGCTACTGTGTCAAACAAAAGCACATGTGTATTTCTAGGTTTCTCAGAAAGACATATTGCTAGACCCATCCCTGTAGATTTTGCTTCTGAAAACATGTGCACACCAAGCATTCCAGGCAATGACTTTTGCTGATCATCTGTTGGGTACACATTGAAAGCCACTGTTAATCTATAAACATACAGCTATAATATCAATATGAAATTGTCTAATCCATAGATTTGTCAATTGGGATGTCTATAAAGGAGGGCACTATGTTCATGAACTGTCTATGGCTATATTGCTGAATATAGTAGTCATTATCTACACATAGCTCTTAAGCTCTTGACATGTGACTAGGACCATGTCCCAAAATTAAAATAATTTACATTAAATAAATCATTTATTAAAACTACTTTCAACTTGGGCTATGGAGATGGATCAGTGGGTAAGAGCATTTGCTCTGCAACCTGAGGACCTGAGCTCAAATCCCCAGTATTCAAAGCTGGCATGGCTGCTCATGCCTATCACCTCAGCACTGGGGAACAGAGACAGGCAGAATTTGCTGGCCAGAAAACTTAGCTGAGCATGTGAGCTTCTGGTTCAGTGAGAGATCCTATCTCAAGACAGTAAAGTGGTAAATGATGGAGGAAGCCTTTAATTCTTACCTACTCGTGAATATTAATGGACACACGCACATTCACATCAATGCACCACACATAAGTATACCACACAGAACACACACACACACACACACACACACACACACACACACACACACACACACACACACACACTGGATTTTATAATATATAATATGACAAGTTAGAAAAAAAGAAATCAACATACATGTCCTATTTTAAATGCCTTCTGAACATGATCAATGGAGCTCTTCCAACCCTGTATGTGTGTAGAGGTCAGAGAACCTCCCCTTCTACCATGCAGGTTCTGTGGATTGAACTCATATAATTAAATTTGTTAGCAGGTGCCTTCACTCATTGAGCCAATTTGCCAGTCTTAAAGGTTAGATTTTTTTTAATATAAGCTACACTTCCTTCATAAGTAATTGATGGACTTTTCAAGGATATTATTTTTATTTGGTATGTTTTGAATATCAGTTCATTGAAAGATTTTTGCAATGGATGCTTTGGAAGTAAAATTAATTTCTGATGATCATTAGTTCTCAGAGTTACTAAGAAATATTCTCTTTCAAAAGCAAATATTATTACAGGCCACTGTACATTCCTTCTTCAAATCCATCAGGCTCTGGTTGCAATACATATACGTCAATTACAGATGAATTGGGAATCTAAACAAAGCATGCTAACTTGACAGAAGCAGTCTTTTAAGTAATGATATAGAAATAAACACAGTAGGAAAAGATATCAACATTGAACTAAGTAACATGAGTTACTTAAACATTGCTGAGCATGAAAAAGAAAACAATGAAGTAAGTGGAAATACTTAAGTACACATACTTAATAAGAGACTTTTATTCTGATCCCATAAATAATTCCATAGAATGGATAGGATTCAGGAAAAAAATGTAAAGGGGACATGAACAAAGGAACTGAACAAGTACCTTACAAGAGAGGGTATCCAAATGTCTACCATGTGTGAAAGATGAGCCCAAGCTCAATGATTTGGGACATGCAAACTAAAGCCACAGTGAGATGTAACTGGAGAGCTTCTCTCTGGGTCCCTCCAAGCCCCCACAGCCCACTTATAAAATAAACACACAGACGCTTGTATTATTTAAACTGTTTGGTCTAATGGCTCAGGCTTCTAGCTAGCTGTTCTTATATCTTAAATTAACCTATTTCTATAAATCTATACCTTGCCACATGGCTCGTGGCTTACCAGTATCTTACAGGTTGGTACTCATGGCAGTGGCTGACTGACTCAGCCTTCCTGTTCCCAGAATTCTCTTCTCTACTTGTCCCGCCTATGCTTCCTGCCTGGCTACTGGCCAATCAGCATTTTATTTATACAGAGCAATATCCACAGCACTTCCCCTTTTCTTTTTTTTTTTTAAGGAAGGTTTTAACTTTCACATAGTAAAATTACATAAAACAAAATAATTATCAAGCAAGAATTACAGTTACAATGTTAAAGAAGATATCCTATCTATCCTATATTTGTGAGTCTAAGGTTTCATATCTAACTTATCTTTTATTATAACTGAGGAAATTATAACTATCTAGTCTTCAACTACATCAAAGACCCCAGAAGGATATACTATTACCTGAGAAAGGGGAGAAGGATACAAGCAACTTTCAGGAGTCTTGCAGGGTAGACAGAGAGAACTGGCAGCCTGGATAGTCACCTAATGTTCCTTTGTAAAGTTGGGGCATCTGTCTTCAGCCTACAGCCCTAGAGTCTCTCAGTCACTTTTCTCTGTGTCCTGTAGAATGTCTGGCAGTTTCCTCTGTGAAGCAGGAACCTGAAGGACCATCTCGCCTTGCAAAGTTCAGTGGTCACCTTCCTATGGGTCCTACATGTCCAGTCGATACATTTTTTTTAAGCAGTCCAGGCAAGAACTGTTTCTTGCCCAAATGGCTATTTTTGTCAAAAAGAAGATAAACTCTATACAGAGTGTCTTCAATGCCCATCCTCCTCTCTGAAGTAAATCATTGCTGCCAGGAGCAGACATGTCTCATTGTCCAGAAAGTCTAACTTTTTAAAAACATTTTAAATGCCATATTCTGTAGGTCTTTGAAGTATTTAGAGATTACCTATCTATCTGAAATATGTCTATGTATACCTAGAAGACTTAACTAACATGGCTACAAGTTTGACTATCATAAGAGACTAATTAATATTCTGTATTTTTAATTATCCATTACAATCTAAATGAGTTACATAAGCAAAATACTTCAAATGAGAATAGAAATATATATGCAATATAACAAAATTAAGTTTAAACTTGTATCCATAAACTAAAACCCATAGCAATGTAAAACATTTTAAATAAGTTGCTCTTTAAAAGTAGATTCAACAATCTATCCTTTTATCCTATCTTTATCTAAACTATCCCCTTTTTTTCTTTAGAAAGTGATTGCATTTATAAAAGTATTGGTTTTTCTCTGTCCCACACCAAAGGGCTCTTCTGATATGGGACACAAGAATCTCTTAACCTTTTCTTTTAGTAATATGCTTGGGTTTAGAAAAGGAGTGAGCCAATTCCACCTCCAAAGCCAGCTTGGTATATTTAAGAATTTAGGTGTAGCTTCTCTTACTACTTCCTGCTGGAGCGGGGGCGCTGTATCTTATGGGGACATAAAGAACATTTTAGGATTATGGAGTAGTCCGTGAGGGTGTATTGTCTGAGCCAGTTGCCTTGAAACTGTTCTGGATGTTGAATAATCTGGGCCATGGTGTCATCGGAGACCTTTCAGGTGGTCTTGGCTGGTCAAACCTGTTGTATCTTAATCTGGAACAAATCCATAGCCTCTGCCTTTCTGTGGAAACAAAAGTAGAGCCTCTTTTCCAAAGCAACATATCCTTAGATCCAAATTTTGAAGTCAAGGTATCTTTAAAATATACATATTGGTTTAACTCCGCTGCCTTTACAATCAAATATCTCTCTTCACTTAAAAATCCCAAAGACAACACAATCCAGATTCTTTGTGTGATATCCATCTTTATGTGGCTATTTTTTATATTACCTTTACTGTCTCATTAAAAACTTTATTTTTTAAAACTATTTGTTTATATTACTATTTATATTCATTCTTCTCTCTTCCAAGCCTAAGTGCATTTTTACACATAATGTAAACCATTTAAAGTGGTCGTATTGTGTTCCCCAAAATATTGTGCACCCTAATAAACTTATCTGGGGTCAGAGAATAGAGCAGCCACTAGATACAGAGGCTAGAAAATGGTGGCACTCACACCTTTAATCCTAGCCTTCTGGAGGCATTGAGCTCTGTGAGTTCAAGGCCACACTGGAAATAGCCAGGCATAGTGACTCATGCCTTTAATCCCAAGAAGTGAGCCTTTAATCCCAGGAAATGAGGTCAGAAAGCAGAAAGGTATTTAAGGTGTAAAGATCAGAAACTAGAAGCTTTTAGCTGGTTAAGCTTTCAGGCTTTCGAGAAGCAGTTCAGCTGAGATCCATTTGGATGAGGACACAGAGGCTTCCAGTCTGAGGAAACAGGATCAGCTGAGGAATTGGCAAGGTGAGGTGGCTGTGGCCTGTTCTGCTTCTCTGATCTTCCAGCGTTCACCCCAATACCTGGCTCCGGGTTTGTTTACATTAATAAGAACTTTTAAGATTCCTGCTATAGTGAGATGCCGGGATACTCACAGTAGAACATCTATAAGACAAACTTTGACAATAGCAGGTGAGGGTGACAATGTGAGGCAGCATATAAACTGCTAGGAGAGTAGATTGTAGCAGCACTTTGGAAATTGATTATAATTCCTAGGTAAAGCCACATATGTACATACCCTTAGGGCCATTGATTTATCTGCTGGTTATTCTTACAAACCATAGTTTTATCAAAAGCTATGTGTGCTAAATCAATTTTAGTGTTCATCAACAGAAATATGAACTTAGAATAGGTAGGTTAGTCAAGTTGAAGCAACATGAAAGAATATGGTATAGAATAGAAATAAATTTCACAAACATAGAATCTCAGATTAAAGATATCTGATCTAAAAGAATACATGATGTATGGTTCAATTGATATGGAAAAAGTCACTCAGACTAATCTCTGATGGGAAAAGTCAAGATGATGATTAACTTTTAATAGAACTAGAGGCTTGGATGCAGTGTCAAAGAAGCTGCTAACAGATTTTCCTTTATCTACAATGATGTATCAGGAATAGGTTTCTTTGTGATAACTAATTTTATTCTCTCTCTATATATATATCCTCAATAAAATGTTTAATAAAAATAAGAGAAATACAAAATCAAAAATCAAATACCTATGAAACTTCCAAAAGCAACAGAGATAGAGAGAGAAAGAAAGAGATGGGAGTGAGGAGGTTCCTCATTATAGCTATATTACATGACTTGAAACTATAGGTTGCAACTGACTTATTTCCAATAAGAGTTTTGGATCTAACATTCTAATTTACTCACCCTAATTTCCCACTAAACAAAGACCATTGAAAATTTAAGTAATAATCACTAAATCATGTACTCTTGAAGTTCAAGTAGTATATCCTTCTGTACTTAGTCAATAAGCATATTTTGTGATTCAACTTACCTAAAAATTTAATGATAGGCATTCTTTATGAACTGTGAGATGTTAATAGTTCTAGAATTCAAAGGGTGTGTGACAGTCATGAATATGAAACAGCCAAGTCTTTATGTTAGAAACTAAACAGAAAAATTGGAAGAGGTTTTATTTTAGAACTATAGTTAATTCCACACAGTTTTTTTTTATATTTTTTATTGTTTGAGACTTTCATAATGCTTATAATGTGTTTTGATCAAACCTAACACCCATGCCCTCCCCTCCAACTTCCCACCAATTCTTTTCCAACCACTTTTCCATCCCAGCTTCATGTGCTCTTTTTAAAAACCCACTGAGTCCACTTAGTGCTACTTGTGTGTACCTGGGTCTAATACAATCTACTGGAGCATGGTAGCCTTCAGGGGCCACATCCTGGAAGAAAACTGACTCTCTCTCTCCCAGCAGCCATTAGTTACCAATAGCTCAGCTAGTGACTAGACTCCATGCTGGGATTTTGACTAAATTTCCCTTGTGCAGGTCTTGTGAATGCAGTTACATCCCTTGTGAATTCTTGTGTGCAATGGACCTGTTGTGTGCCACAAATACTGTTCTACTGAAGACATCGACTATGCCTGTCTCTGCCAGCCTTGCTGCCACGTCTTCCAAGACAAGCCCTGAGTCTTGGTGGGAGGGATCAGCACAGCATTTGAAAAGTTAATAGAATCATGGTTGTTTTTACCATTAAAAAGCTTTTATTTGTCATTAAAATACTATTAGTTTTATGGTAAAACTCAAAACTTACTTGTTCAATAGAATTTTTGCTTTTTTTAATAGTGTATGATTATAATATCTTATCACATCATATCTATGTATGGCTACTTTAACATGCCACATTACTGACAAATTGGTCTCAATTTGATGTTTTATATAACTCCTTGAGTTAGAATGACTGTAATTTAGGTCATTAGATTTAAGATTACACAGTCATTCAAGGATCACTCTGTGTGGCAGAGGGGATAAAAACTGGAAAGAAAAAAGAAAGAAGGTTGAGCGGAGAGGGGGAGAAGCACTAACCCAAAGTGTTATGTCATCATTGATTTCTTCCATTTGAGCAATTAAAGAGTCAATTCAGTTTGTGTTTGCCTTAGTGCATTTCAGAGTACCACCTTGAAGGAGAATCTTATCACACTTTCAGATAAGGTTTATATCAAATTTACAAGAAGTGTGGCTTTTCTCTTTTTTTCTGAAGACAAAATGTATGTTACTTCTCTCATTAGCATAACATAATACCTAGCAGAAGCAGTTTATGGGAAGATCTTATTCTGGCCAATGGCTCAGTGGGTACAATGGATACAGCGTGGTAATGGGACCAAGTCCTATTATGGTAACAGGGGTGTAAGGCTGTTTGCTCACATATTGGTAGATCTGAAAACAGACAGAGCTTAGCCAGAGTATGATCCCCAGTGCTAACCTTTCCAGTGACCCACATTCTCTAGCTAGGTTCTGCCTACAAAAAGTTTCACAATTCCCTAAACTAGCAGCACTGTCCATGGATCCCTGTCAGGGATACATGAGTCTGAAAGGAACATTGAATTTCAAACCATAATATTCATTTCAGGCCCCCATGGGCTTTTGACAACCTTCTATTGCAAAACACACTCATTCAGTCCAATCACAAAAGGCTCAGTAGTTTTACAGTTGCAAAGTGATTCACAAATCCAAATTCTCTTCTGAGACTCAAGACAATTTCTTACCTGTGAACTCAATACAATAAAAAGTACGTTACATACTTCTAATATACAATGGCACAGATTAAGCACCCATATTCTAATAGGGAGATATAGGGGTGTAGCCAGGAAAAACACTAGGCTAAAACAAAACCGAAACCCAGAAAGGCAAACACTACATTTTGCAACTCTATACTTAACATCCAGGATTCATGGGGACATCATTTGGTTTCCAACAGCCTTGGGTAGCCCCGTCCCTCCAGTTCTGCTGCCTGCAGAACATATAGCCTCCAACTTGGACAGGCTCCACTCTGTCCTTGCAACAGACATTCCACATTTCTAACTTCTGTAACATTCAAGATTGTCCATTTATCCTTAGGTTTTACATCCACAATTTTACACATTTCACGCTTGAGGAATCCAGACAGGCAATACATACTCAATATATTGCTTGGCTTTGGAACATTGGTGCAGGTCATCATGGCATCCTAATTCTTGCATATTACATGCCTGAAAATCAAGTCCTATATGGTAATGCCAAATTTTGCTTCCAATTCGAAATGTAGCTTGCCCCTCTCAGCCACAA
The DNA here is from genome assembly GCA_902168415.1 of Peromyscus melanophrys. Taxonomy (NCBI): domain Eukaryota; kingdom Metazoa; phylum Chordata; class Mammalia; order Rodentia; family Cricetidae; genus Peromyscus; species Peromyscus melanophrys. The sequence goes on along the minus strand of CABHPR010155458.1, from coordinate 17,668 downwards.
CTATAGCAGTCTTTTTGTTCCTGGGCAGCTGAACCTAGGAAACCATTTTCCTTGATGGGCCTGTAGGAGAGTCTTCTTACTTTAGGGCACTCTTTTCTCAGATGGTCTTCTTTTTAAATAAAGTTTTTCAAAAACAGATTTGAATTTTATACTCTGGAGCCTTTGATAAATGGGATGTTGCCCTTGAGGGAGCTTGTACCAGTGAAAACTGACAAGTTTCTCTTTAATTGTGCTAATATCTTTCACAATATGCCTCTTTACCCATAACCTCCTTGTCAGCAACTTTAAATTCACTCTTGCTTGTTTCCTTTCTAAACCATATTTTTCACATCTTTTTGCTCTACTTTCTTCTGTCTCTAACCATAAATTTGGCTAAAGGCAGTGACGAGTCTAATGATGCTACAGCCTGAAACTATGTTGTCATGAAATTTCTCCTGCCATAAAATTTAGTCTATTACTTTTGATTTGGTAAGTAGTCAGTTTTTCAGGACACAGGAAACATATAGCCAGATTCTCTCATGAACTGAACTCTAGCCCAATTCCTGACAGAGTCCCTTTTTTTCTTTTAAAACCCCTTGTTCATATTACGGACATTTTTATTTTTCCTATCATACTATAATAGCCCATTAAGTTCTGTTTGCAGCACTCTAGAAATTCTCTAGTTCACAGCTCCAAACTCTTGTGCATTTCTCTCTCAAGCCAATTCCAAAGATCTATAAGCCACATGGTCAGGTTGATCCCAAGGACTCTACTTTTGGTACCGACATTTTGTGTTACTTTTCTCACTATTTTCGTAGAATCTCTAAGAGACATTTAGGCAGGATATAGGAGATGTCCTCTGTCATGGCAGTGGAGGTGTGACAGTGGGGTGGACTTCTGTTCATGACAGTAGGAACATGAGACTGCTTGTTCACATTTCAGCACATCAGGATTGAGAGCTCAGCTACAAGTAGAACTTTCCAATGACACTGAATGCTTGTCTTCTGAGGACCCACTTCTTCAACCTAGGTGATAGATAGGTCATGCCTTCTAAAGATTCCAACATCCTTCTCAAACAGCATCAGTGGGGAACCAAGTGCTCAAATTCATGAGACTATAGGGGACATTTCACATTTATACCATATCCAACAGAATATCAATTACCTTTTCAAGTGGTCAGTTCTAGCCTGTCACCATAAATTCCTTGTCTTTATAAAACAAACAGAAAAGTACTATCTCCATTCTCTTGATGTTCCTTTACTCAAATCACAGAGCACAGAGAATCAGGTAGAGATGTGTTGAAACAATGATCTCTGATGCAAGTGTATATGAACTTAAACATGATGCCAGAGCATAAGGTAGAATCAGCAATCACAGAGAGGAATCAGTAGCCCTTCTTCCATACAAGGCAGAATTAATAGTTTTATCACTTGTCAAATCTTTTAGAAACATAGCCTTTTTTAAATCAAAGAGCAAATAGAACGAGTGTGTGTGTGTGTGTGTGTGTGTGTGTGTGTGTGTGTGTGTGTGTGTATGTGTATGTATGTGTGTCAATCACTCCAAGACAGGCCTCATGTTAGTTAGCTAACATATAATGGACTCCACAGGTTTTCTTCTGTATGCTTTTATTTGGTAATAGTTTGGTGGCTTGTTTTGGGGGGAGTGGTTCTATTTTGTTTTCTGGGTTTGGGGGATTTTGTTGTATTAGGTTTTTGTTAGTCATTTGAGAAAGAACTTAAAAGTTAGGTAGTTAGGAAGGGGAAGAAGATCTGAAAGGACTTAGGGGAAGGGAAGAATATAACCAAAACATATTTAAATTTAAATTTAATAATAAAGATTAAAATATAAATATAATATAACAGTATTTCATATATGTAATATAAATAATATTTTAAATTATAGACAGAACCATGGTGCTATCTTGATAGAAAATAAGTATTGTTCTACAATGAAATAATGAGCAATAATCTTTGGGTATACAGAATATAAAAGGGCCTTACTTTATCATATGCTTTGGTCTTTTCCTATACATAATACATTTTATGATTTAATTTATGAAACTTAATCATTAGATTTAGAAAATTTTATAATCAAAAGTAGCCAAACACCCATACTAACAAAGTTATTTGGAAGTGGCTAAAAAAAATCAGGTTGACTTTTCTTTAAACTATACCAAGATTAGTCTATTGAACTAACAACAGACAGACTATTCAATAGTTGAAAAAATTGTTTTAGGTTGTTTTATTTTTACAGAAGCTATGTATTGGTTGTAGTATTAAGCCAACTCAACATAGTTAAAAGGGAAGTTTATTTTGTGGAGTAACTTACAAGTAAAGGGATAGGTTACAGGGTCCAGGAAAGGTGTAGTGAAGTCCAGCATTGTTCTCTGGAGAACTCTGCTCGATCTCCCTCCAGTGTTCAGGATCCAGGAACCAAGAGAGCCAGCACATCTGGATCTTGGGTCTTAAGGGCTCCTGTCTCAGCCCCGCCTTACAGGCATGACAGTTACCGAAGCCTCAATGGGGGTAGTACTTCCAGGTCAAAGCTGGAACAGCTACCCACTACAGCTATGATTTGGTGGCATTTGCCTAAGATTTTTAGATGTTACTTAATGCTAAGAAGGACATTTCTTCTTATTAGTCTCCTTTCCCTCACAATAACATCCTCTGAATTTATGGGCTTTATTAGAAGTACAAATCCACAGTGTTAAATATCAAGAGCTGCCACACACCCTAGGTAGCAGTACTGTCTATGCTGTATCACTGTCAGTTTATATTCTGAATGCTGATGGCTATTATCTTGGTTCCTCACCATATGATGAGAGGCGGAGATACTGACAAGTTTCCTATCAGCTTATCTAAGTGAGGCAAGTCTTGCTGTATAAAACTTTTGGCTTATTCACTAGACAAAGGCTGTTCTTGTGAAAATAGTTTGTTGTGGAATATACAATCAAGGTAATTTTGAGGTGAAGGTGTCTATATAAATGTCCCTATATGCTATTACTGTCCACTGGCTAGCTTAACAATTGCATAGCCATAGAATGGCCCAGAATCTCTAATGTGTTCTAACTCTCTCTACATATGACTAACAATATACACAGATAGCATTTTACACATATATTCACTGAAAAATCCAAGATATATAGGTGATCTGTCTTCTAAATTCTAAGATATTTTCAGCCCCAAAGAAACAATGATGGGATATAAGGGATCAAAAAGCCATTTTAGATAAATATTTAGAATATTAACAAACCATTTATCTAGTTGAATTTTTCAAAATAGCTTTCTTTAAGCCAGTGTGCAGGAAGTTGTTTGCTTATCAGAAGTTACATTACCAGGCTCCAAATCATTAAACACTTGAAGCATGAAAGTGAGGGAAATGAGTAATTACTGGTTCGGTGAAGTTGCAAGGGTGGTTAGGAAAGCTAAAGGAGAGTTAGGCAGCCAGATATAGACAAAAAAGAAGACAAGGGGTAAAGAAGGAGAAATAATTAAGGGAATCTGAAATCAATTGAATGTCCATATGCTATTGAACTTCACTGTGACACTGAATGCAGGCAATTGGTATTTGGCTGAGTAGAAAATTAGGCTGGGCACGGAATGGAAGGACGCCAAAGTCGAATTTGTCCTGTGTTGCCTTTCTGAAGCAGTTTGAGAATGTGACAGACAGAAACTCTCCCAGCTTCTTCAGAGGGGAGGGTGTTTGCCGAGCAGTGACATCTCCTGACTCAGAAACCAGTAAGGCAGTACCTGAGGCGAGAAATTTCCAACTACAGACCATAATTATAGGATACAAATGTAATGGGAGCCAGTGGCTCATTGGAGCATCTTCAAATACCACTTCATTGTTATAAGTGAACTAGCTAGTCTGAAGAGCTGGCCACTTCCTAATGATTCAGAACATACATTAGCAATGATGCATGTCAACCATAAGGTCACTGTACCTGCAATGACAGAAATCTATCTGCAGCCCGAATCTTTGCTTTATATCCAAGTGGTCTGACAACTGTCAGTGAGTAGAACTACCTAGAAAAACACAAGTTAAAATTCATACAGCATCTATTTTTGCCAAAAAAGTTGTTTTCATACAATAGCATGTTCAACAATAATCCTGACTTACTTTTGCTGATAGGAAAATAGAGTGATCCAGTTTGCTTTCTGTTGATTGGATAAAACACTGACCAAAAGCAGTTTAGGGGACATACTAGTCACTATTTTGTTACTCTGATAAAAATACCATGACCAAAAGAAACTTAAGCCAAAAAGGGTTTATTTTGGTTTACAGTTCCAGGGGGTTAGAGTCCGTATGGTGTGGAGGGCATGACAGTGGGCAGGTATGGTCACTGTCTTAGTTAGGGTTTCTATTGCTGTGACGAGACACCATGGCCATAGCAATTCATACAAAGAAAAACATTTATTTGGAGTGGCTCACTTATAGTTTAGAGGTTTAGTCCATTATTGTCATGCTGGGAAGCAAGACAGCATGTAGGTAGACATGGATGGAAGAGGAGCTTACAGTTCTTACATCTTGACTCACAGGCAACTGGAAGTGGTCTGTAATGCTAGATGTGGCTTGAGCATAGATGAGACCTCACAACCTGCCTTCACAGTGACACTTCCTCCAACAAAGCCTTTCCAACAAAGCTACACCTCCCAATAGTGCAATTCCTTTGGGTGCCATTTTCTTTCAAACCACCCTAGTCACAGAAGCAGGAAGTTAGCTGATCACATTTTGATCTACACAGGAAGTGGGGTGACACTTTAAATTCCCAATGCCCTCCCCTAGTGACATATTTCCTCATGCAAGGCTTCGTGTTCTAAAGGTTTTACATCCTTCCCCAAAAGCACCACCAACTAGGAACTAAGAGTTCAAATATATGAGCCTATGAGGGGCATTTCTTCTTCAGTCTACCACAGGGTAGGAAGGCGCTTATTTGACTTACATTTCCAAGTCACAATCTATTGCAGAGGGAGTTTAGGATAGGAAGTGAAGCAGAGACCATACACAGCTAACTGGATCACTTACAGGCTCACAGCCTGTATCTACATGTGAAGGGATAGTGCTGTGTACAATTGTCTGGGCCTTCCCACATCAATCATCAAACAAGAAAGTTCTTCATAGACATGATCACAAGCCAATATGAGCCAGGCAATCCCTCAGTGGAGACTCCCTCAGATGACCCTAGGCTGTGTCAAGTTGAAAGTTAAAGCTAACTAGGACACTGAGCCATAGAAGTTTCAGGACTGAAATGTGTTGAACTGAACCTTATCCTGTAACATGCTCAGTAAGCTTTTACCCCTCAGAGCAGTAAGAGGATTATCAGTTTCCCAGGTTCTTCCCACTCAGGCATTAGCTAGAAAAATAACAAGAGGAAAAGGCCACCACTGAGTAGGTAAGCAGGTATCCACTCAACAAAGAAACCCCGTGTATAAGCATCCAGTACTTTCCCAGGCCAGCTGAGCAGCCATCCAGGGAGGATCTGAGTGAGGGTTAGTTACCAGATATAGAGACACTCAAGCATTTTCCCTCTGTTTCTAGCAGCCTTGGAATAGTCTCATGAAGCTGCTCAAGTTTAAAAAGAATGCTTTGTTATCTCCTGAGGATAAGAAGTGCTCAGAGGAAGGCAGAATGTGTTTATAGGAAGGCACCCCCACTTTTAACTCTACATGAGGCCCTCAGAAGAAATTTTGGTTGGTAGTAGAAAGAAACTAAAGTCTGTGCTCAGTCTGCACCTTGAAGCTGCTCCTGTCATTCATTCCTGTCATGACTGTATTCAAGCCATCTTTAGACCACACCAATCTCCTCTAAAGGCACTGACTTCTCTCAGCTTTGTGTCAATGCGAATATGTGAACACTCCTCATACCATCCTCCCTACATCCTCAATCCTCATATTCCTGACAACTCCAATATCAACGTAAAGTCTTCCTTGATGTACTCTAAATTGTGAAGTGAATAGTAAGCCATACACTCTGACCTAACACTCTGACCCCTTTCCATCCAAGTTCTTACTGTATGTCAATCTGAGTATTTGTCTTTCTCGCTACTCATGAAATCAAAGACCCTATTAAATCACCAGTACATCCTCAGTCCCAGGTACATAGAAAACACAGGATAAATTTTAATTTCATATACAAGTTAATCCTACTTAGACATTTAGGGGCCTCATCCCTTGAGAAGATTAATCTACTCGCTCTCAGCAGTCATGCATTTCTTATAGCTCTTCATCTAGGGATAGGGCACCATGAGTTTTCTCCCATTCACTCTGACATGTCAACTGATGTTATCATTGTTTAGATCTTGTTTAATAAGCCTTAATGTAGAGATTTTATGGGCATATCTTCCCTGTAGTATCCTGAAGATACAGTCTCTTAGCAAACTTCCTGGACCTCCAGCTCTTACAATCTTTCCACCACCACCCCATTCCACAGTGTTCCCTAAGGCTTAGGTGTTGGGGTTGGGCTGTAGGTATATTAATTGGTGCTGGGAACTTTGTGGTCAATGGACCTCTGCATTTTAACCAATTGTGACTTTACGTAATGGCCTCCATCTCCTGCAAAAAGAAGCTTTTTGATGAGTAGTGAGAGCTACACTTATTTATGGGCATTAGGACAAGTATTCTTCTGAGATATGTGACATTACTAACTATGGGTAGTTGACTGGGTTACAGTACTAGGCATAATTCCCTTCTATTGAGCAGGCCTTATGTTCAATTAGATATCTGTTGAGTTACACCAGGATATAAGTATCACTATTGTACCTTAAGTGATACCTTGCTGTTCCAGTCTTTGTTGTAGGTAGACATAATAGATGAATAGGATTATTGACTGTTTTCCTCCCTTAGCAGCTTGCATAGCACCATCTGGTACTATGAAAACTAGTCCTTGGGGAGGAGTCTTTCAGATCACATCCAGCTCAAATCTTCTGAATCCAGTGTCCAACCTGTGTGATGTCTTCAGCAGAGGGAACTTACCTTCAAACTCTGGGGAGCAACCAAGGACAACAGCAATAACCTATATTTTGGGGGAAATCTCTTGTACTTCCCTGACCAATGACTCAAAGGAGTATTCCCCATGCTTGATACTAGTAGAGTTTTGTTAGATAGTTTATAGGAGGAACATTATCACCCCAAAGTGGCGTAACCTCATTTAAACTATATATGGAATGTAATTTAAGTAAATATAAAATAATATGATTTCCTATGACTATTTCAAACATTTTTAGTGTTCCTTATCCCTTCCTAACACCGCAAGAAATATCCTTCAAGTATATGCTAGTTAAGGGTCAGGTTATAAATGAATCCACCCTGGATTGTTCAAATAAAGAGACTTACAACAGCAAGGGATATATATTTGTGGGTATAAAGATGAGTATTTGTGCAATTAGGGATTATGCTGGTTTAGAAAAGTGGCAGTTGTATGTTTTCCTCTAAGATCCATGACCTTGCTAGCCATGGATGATTGACTGGGTTATAGTACCAGACACAAATGGTATGGAGAAAGAAAAGAGAGCAAAGCAAAGACCTTGAGGTCTGTAGGGTCAAACAACAGTAAGAGGCTTTTATTTTCTCTAGGCCACAGAGGACAAGGAGTACAAGTGGCTTTTCCAGATCTGTCATCATGGTGTGGATCCTGCCACTTCCAGGACCATACCAAAGCAAAGGGGGAAAAGAAGTAAATCTTTGAGCTCAATTGTCCTCCAAAAGCTCCTAGTACCCAAGTCTACTGGATCACCAGTCACCAAGAGAGTCTACATCAAGTCCTTTATGTGGCCCACATCCAAGAGACAGAGAAAACCATGATAGATTTGGCACAGCACAGAATAGCCCACGTGGTTATCTTGTTTGTTACATCTTGGCTCCTGATGATACACCTCATTCTATAGTCTATTGATGAAAAATTTGAGGAGTCTTTTACTGCTAATGTAAAGATGATCACAAAGTTAAGACATTAAGGTCCATTCAAGGACCATTTAGCTAAACGCAAGCATCCTGGAGAATCTATTTAAATTTTCTCACTAGTAATAAAGAAGATGGGCTCCAAATTAATACTTTTATCATAAAATGCTGAAAGTAATGCAGACAGAATGGTGCTGTCTACCTAAACAAAGATGTTGTGTTTAGAATATAGGCAGTAGCAGCAGGAACAGCAACAGTAGGCACAGCCAGCATTCACTGAGTACTTGTCATGCTCTACCTACTGTACTGTAAGTACTGTGTATGATTTCCCGACATTCTCAGATAGGCCAATCACAGCAAATCCTTATGTTCCCACATCATTAGTTTGCTAGGGCTTCAATAACAAAGGACCAACTGTGGTGATACTTCATTTGTGCCAAAATGTGGTGATATTTTATTTGTGCTTTAATAAATAAAGCTTGCCTGGAGATCAGAGGAAAAAGGCCAGCCATTATAAGTAAACAAAAAAGTCAGGCAACAGTAGCACATGCCCTTAATCCTATCACTTAGCAGGCAGGATCTCTGTGTGTTCAAGGTCACACTGGGAACAGAGCCAGGTGTAGTGGTGCATGCCTTAATTCCAACACTGGTCTGGAGGTTTGTACAGACAGACAGAAAGTGACAGAGCTGTGTAGGAAGAGGAAGTGATGTAGCTGGACAGAGAGCAAATCAGATGGCAGAAAAGCAAGGCATATAGGTGTGGGTAGGCAGGAAGTAACTTGCATTTGGAAGCTACAGAGTTGGTGAGGTAAGGTTGGCTGGTGGCTTTCCCTATTTCCCTGAACTCTCTAAGGCTTTCTTCCCTATATTTGGCTCTGTTTTTTATTCAATAAGACCACTTAGAAATTCGTCTACAACCAATGACTGGGCAGTTTAGAACAACAGAATTTTCATTGTTTCCAAGCTCTGAATCTGAGCTGGAAGTCTGAAATCAAGTCTGTCTTAGTTTTCTATGACTGTGATAAAACACCATGACCAAAAGCAACCTGAGGAGGAAGAGGTTTATTTCACATATTGTTCCACATCACACTCCATCACTGAGGGAAGTCATGGGAGGAACTCAAATAGGGCAGGAACCTAGACGCAGGAACTGATGCATAGGCCATGGAGGAATGCTGCTTACTGACTTACTCTTTATGGCCTGCTCAGCCTACTTCTCTATAGAGCCCAGAACCACCAGCCCAGAGGTGGTACTGCTCACACTGAGCTGGACTCTCCTATATAAATCATCAGCCACAAGCCAGTCTGAGGGGGGCATTTTCTCAGGTGAGGTTCCTCCTTCCAAAATGAGTCTAGCTTCTGCCAAGTTGACATAAAATTAACCAGTATACTGGGACTTGAGTTTTGTGCAGGGTGGTAGATATGGATCAATTTGCATTCTTCTACATGCTAACATCCATTTATGCCAAAACCATTTGTTGAAGATACTTTCATTTTTCCATTGTATAATTTTGGCTTCTTTGTCAAAAATCAGGTGTTTGTAGATACATAAATATATGTCTATATCTTTAATTCAATTCCATTGATTCACCTGTCTGTTTTTATGCCAAAACCATGCTCTTTTTATTACTATAGCTCTGTGGTAGAGCTCAAGATCAGGGATGGTGATACCTGTGGACGTTCTTTTATTGTACAGGATTGTTTTAGCTATACTGGGTTTTTTTGTTATTTCATATGAAGCTCAGTATTGTTCTTTCAAGGTCTGTAAAGAATTATGTTAGAATTTTAATGGGGATTGTGTTGAATCTGTAGATTGCTTTTGGTAAGATGGCCACTTTTACTATGTTAATCCTGCCAATCCATGAGCATGGGAGATCTTTCCACCTCCTAATATCTTCTCCAATTTCTTTCTTCAAAGACTTGAAGTTCTTGTCATACAGGTCTTTCACTTGCTTGGTTAGCATTACCCCAAGATATTTTATATTTTTTTTGGCTATTAAGGAAGGTGTTGTTTCCCTGATTTCTTTATCAGCCCTTTTATCATAACATAAATCCAATTACACTCAACCTGATAGAAAGAAAGTGAAAAATAGCTTTGAACACATTGGCATAGGAGACAACTTCCTGAATAGGATACCAGTAGCACAGACACTGAGATTGACAATTAGTGAATGGAACCTCATGAAACTGAAAAGCTCTGTAAGGCAAAGGACACTGTCAATAGGACAAAACAGCAGCCTAAAGATCTACAGGGATGGGCAAATCATCATCATGTGCAAAGGAGAAGCTTTTGCAGGGCAAAGGACACGGTCAATAAGACAAAAATGACAGCCTACAGAATGGGAAAAGATATTCACCAACCCCACATCTGACCGAGGGCTGATATCCAGAATATATAAAGAACTCAAGAAACTAGACATCAAAACACTTAACAGTCCAATTAAAAAATGGGCTATAGAGCTGAACAGAGAATTATCAACAGAAGAAGCTCAAATGGCTGAAAGACATTTAAGGAATTGCTCAACATCCTTAGTCATCAGAGAAATGCAAATCAAAATGACTCTGAGATACCATCTTACACCCATCAGAATGGCTAAGACCAAAAACACAAATGACAGCTTATGGTGGAGAGGATGTGGAGCTAGGGAAACACTCCTCCCTTACTGGTGGGAGTGCAAACTTATATAGCTACTTTGGAAATCAATATGGCAGTTTCTCAGAAAATTAGGAATCAACCTACCTCCTACCTCAAGACCCAGTTTTATCACTCTTGGGCATATACCCAAAGGATGCTCAATCATACCACAAGGATACTTGTTCATAGCAGCTATGTTCATAGTAGCCAAAATCTGGAAACAGCCTAGATGCCCCTCAACTAAAAAATAGACAAAGAAAATGTGGTACATTTACACAATGGAGTATTACTTAGCTGTTAAAAACAATGACATCAGGATGGAACTAGAAAAAATTCATCCTGAGTGAGGTAATCTAGACTCAGAAAGACAATCATGGAATGTACTCACTAGTAAGTGAGTATTAGTTGTAAAATAAAGGATAACCATGCTACAATCCACAGCCCCAGAGAAGCTAGGTAGCAAGGAGAGCCCAAGGGAAGATGCAAATTTCTCCCTGGGAAAGAGAAATAGAAGAGATCTCCTGGGTGGACTGGGGGTGGATGGGGTTGGGAACTTGAAGAATTGAGTTTTGACATGGATGGAGGGGGAGAGTACTGAAAGAGATGACTGGAAAGGGGGACATTTCAGGGTCAGGTAGAAACCTGATCCAAGGAAGACTCACATGAATCTACAATGACCCCAGCTAAAACTCCTAGCAATAGTGGAAAAGTAGCCTGGAATGACCATCTCCTGTGATCAGATTGGTTACTACCCCAATTGTCATCAGAGAGGCTTCATCCAGTAACTGATAGAAACAGATGCAGAGACCCACAGTCAAACATTAGGCCAAGCTCAGGGAATCCTGCAGAAGAGAGGGAGGAAGGATTGTAGGAGCAAGAAGGGTCAAGTTTATCACAAGAAAACCCACAGAATCAACTAACCTGGTTCATAGGAACTCACAGAATCTGAAGCAACAACCAGGGAGCTTGCATGGAACTGACCTAGGCCCTCTACACATATGTGACAGATGTGTCACTTGAGCTTTTTGTGGGACCCCTAACAATGGGAGCAGGGGCTGTCTCTAACACTTTGGCTGGCTCTTGGGACCCTATTCTTCATACTGGGTTACTTGTCCAGCCTTAATATAAGAAGTGCTTAGTCTTACAGCAACTTGGTATGCTATGCTTTGTTGATACCTGTGGGAGGCTTGACCCCTTCTGAAAAGAAACAGAGGAGGAGTGAATTGATGGGGGTAGGAGGCTGAGGGGTGGTAGGAGTAGAGGATGGATGGAAAACTGTTGTCTGTCAGAATGGAAAAGTAAATAAATTAATTAAAAGAAAAATTAGCCTGTCCAGTGTGTGGTTCCTTCTGATATCCGTGAGGGAAACTCCATCCCATACCTTTTCCTAGCTTCTAGTGGTTTGCTAGTAATCTCGGATACATCTTAATTTGGGGATCATCTTATGGTGTATACATTGTGTGTGTAAGTACCTATACCCAAATTGTCCTTTCTGTAAAGGCTTGTAAGAACAAGCATGCTAGATGAGGCCCACTCTAAACCCCCTCATCTTAACTAATATAATGACCTTGTTTCCAGATAAAGTCACATTAACAAACTGGGAGTTAGGGCTTCAACATACTATTTTGTGAGGGCAAAATTGGCAGCCCATCCTACCACTGTCAGAAGACAAAACTGAACAATGAACAGTTTGCCCACCTAGAAAATGCAAGAAAATATTCTGTGTGCTAGAAAGCATTTGCCATAGCATAGAGCTGAGGATATGTGAAAGCAAGGAAAGAAACGGATTGGGGAAATTGGAATTTGCTATCCTCAAGAAAGAAATGAAAATGTGGACTGAAAGGTAGTGGTGTGTGTGCAGACCCAGAGAAGTGGGTGCTGATGAGTGATGGAAGAGGTTAAGGGAAAAAATCATGTCAGACCCTCTGCACTTCCCCAAGAGTGAAGAGCATCTGCAGGGTAGGCATGCACACCTCCTCTGAAGACTGCTCCCCCAGTACCAGGTCTGCCTTCACGCTGGGTTTGGGCTGTGAGAACTTACCTATTGGTAGCCATGGGAAGGAGGCAGTGCATCATCTGGTAAGAGGCTTAAAAACAAACAATGCCAGGGTTCAAGGAACATTCAAGGTGGGTACGTTTAATCCTTTGGGTCACTAATTTTTTATGGTGTCTGTTTTGATTTTGAGATAAGGCCTCATTATGTGACTCCCACTAGCCTTACATGTATTATGTACCCCCAAGTTTGCCTGAAACTTGCTTCACAGCTCAGGTTGGCCTCAAAGTTGTGCTTTTCCTGCCTTTGCCTGCAAAATGATGGTGTTGCAGATGTGTGGTTATAAAGGCCATGCCTTTCTGAAAGTAAAGAAGAGAATACATTTCTAGAAAACAGCAGAAGCCATTTAGAATGTATCATTAGCATCTGTGGGAGAAGGAAAAGGTCAATGTTTTGGGTTAGCAGAGGACATGGCACACAGGGAAAGAAAGGATTGATTAAATGAATGCTTTACCAAGACTAAACTGGCAAGTTGTTGGTTGCTTCCTTTTTACAAGGTTCTCAGTCTCAGATGCTTTTCTTTCTTGCAGCCTTTGGCTTCTTGACTTTTGTATCTGAAAACCTGGTGTAATTAGAGCTGGCACATTATTGTAAAACACAGCTTCAAAATTCTCAGTGGGAAAATACTCAGTATTTTCTGACATATACAGTTGAGAATTGTGAGCCATGTCAACTTACTGTGCAGCACTTCATGGAGTGTGAGCGGTGCAATACTATCCCATGTCTATAACAGGGTACCCACTCATCAACCTACCCATCCTACATTCCTCACCAATCTGGCCAGTTCATGGTAACTGCTGCTCCACTCTCAACACATGTGGAATCAGCTCCTTGTATTCCGTTAGTGAAGCCTGCAAGATTTGTTTTTCTATGCTTTGCTTATTCCTCTTAACGCAAGCAATTGCTTTCTTTTGTTTCCTATTGCAAATAATAAGATTGCATTTTTTTTGAAAGCTGTAGCTGTAGATTGTTCCATTTTCACACATAGTTTTAATCTTGTGTGTTGGTTATTTTTTTTTAATCTTTACTGACCACATTAGTTACTTTTCTGTTGGTGTAAACAAAAAAGAAACTAATGTGATCAGAAAAAAAAAAAAAAAAAAAAAAAAAACATGCCAAGGCAACTTATGGAAGAAGGAGTTTATTTTGGCTTATGCATCTCAAAGGGTCCAGAGTGATAAGAGTCCATCATGGCAGAGAAACTTGCCAGCAAGTGTCCAGGAAAGCTGAGAGCTCACATCTTCAAACATAAACATGAAGCAGAGAGAAGGAACTGGCGAAAGGGTGAGGCTTTAAGCTCTCAGAGACTGAAGGTGGTAAGGCGCTTTCTCCAGCAAGGCCGCATCCTCTAATCCTCCCCAAACAGCACCACCAACTGGGAAACAAGCATTCAAACACTTGAACCTATCAGGGAACTCACATCTAAACCACTACACCAACTTAACACAACACAACCGGTGTTTCTTTTTTCTTCATGCCCTAATCCAATGCAGGAATTCCAGCTCAGCAGCCTTGCACACATTCATTCAGAAAGCGGAACCCTTGGGGAACCTCCCAGTCAGAGTCACAACAGCGGGCTACGTGGCAGAGTTGTAATCTGCAGGCTAACGATCTGTTTCTGAAAGACAACATGCTCCAAACAACCTAAAGCTGCTACTATGCCAGCCTCCTTACAATCACAAGTGGGTGATTTCCGTAGCAAACACTGAGTCCCCATGGGCTTAACACAAGGAAGGTGTGTTTTCCTGTCACAGTGTAGCAGGAATGACTGTGGCTGGCAGCCTTCCCAAGCTCAGTCGACAACACAGACACATTCTGTTTTAGGGTTTCTCTGAAGCTAAGGAACAAACAGAACCAAGGAAAATGTCCTTGCTTCATTGGTCTAAATTCAATCATGTGACCTCAACTAGTCACAAGGAACTAGCCATTTTAACAATGTTCCCAGGAAAATAAGAAGTGGTTTTGATCACAACTTCATATCTAAGACTGGTCATGAGTGTGAAGAGAAAGAGGGAGGAAAACTGGAGAAAGAAAGAGGCAGAGAGTAGGTCTCCCAGGTCTCCCAGAATCTCCTGAGGGGTGAAATTTACATCACTCTGGATCTGGACTTCCAGATTCAAGACTGAAGTTCAAACATTTTGAAATTCTGAGAAACACTGATCATTTTCAGCACAAATGAGTTATATAGGAACTTCATTTCCAAGAAATGACTACTTGGGTCTCACTCTAGCTAAAATCATAATTAGTCACAGACTGGGGGACATGTGTTTTTTTTTTTTTTTTCATTTCTTCTGAGAACAGACCCAGAGGCAGGAGACTACATTGCAGCATGAGATATTTTTAGTTAAATAGAAAGTGTAGGCAGCTTATGTGAATATTTGAACAGCATTCCTCAGTAGGTTTGTGCAATATCCTCTGGAAGTTTCTAACAAACAGTACAGAATTACTTAAGTCCCTAAAGAAAAGAGTATCAAGCCAATCATTAGCTCCCTGGTGTACCAAGATGATAAAGTACTTAAGCATTAAGTTTTAAACACTATTACCCTAATGTCCAGGATGGGGTTGAGGTAAATGCTAAGTGTGTAGCTTCTTTCATGGCATCTTTAAGACTACCTCTTGAAATGTGGACACAATTAGAAATTTTTACTTGATCCATAACCAGGCCATATATACAATGTTGTCACTAAGAGTGAGTGAGGAATGATGTACAAGACGGAACCATCTCTTGACTTCTTTAACCTTCAAAGAGAAAATGTAGGATATGTATGTATGATTGAGGAATATGACTTGCTTTTGATTTCTCCAGAACGATCCTCAGATTTTTGTGTCTTAATATTCAAGTTTTCCTTCTAAGACCGATAAAGCCACTGAACTCTGAGTCGAGTGTTGCAGCCTTTGGATCACTATTTTGTACAGAGCATCTTGGCTTTTGCATCTCTATACTTCTGAGTCAGTGAATGCTTTGAGAAGAAGTGAAGAAATGCATGTCAGACTTCAGTCCAAAAGCATCACCTGTCAAGTTCTGACTGCCTAGTAGCTTTCTGGCACCTGAGAACATAATTTAAAAACAAACATTTAAGCTTCTTATTGGTTTAGATAGAATGGTATACATTCCAACTCTTTCAGATTGTAAAGTGACACCTTAACAGATTTGAAAGGGAAACTAAGATTTTATACATGGTAGAAAGCCTTTCAAAAATTAAAGCAAAGGAAAGGTTTAAATAGAGTAATAAAAACTAAATTAAGTACATTTTACCTCCTTATCCAGAATAAAAGAATTTTAAGCAAAGAATAAAAAGAGACAAATGGTACACTAGAAATAGAAAGATTGACTATATAAATAGAAATATTAACTATATAAACCAATATCTTAAAGGGCTTTCAATTCATACAGTTCCTCCATGTTACACTAGAAAATAAAAATGAGTCTTCTTCTTGAAGTAGCACAGATCAAGAATGAACCCAAATTTGAATTTTCCTCTTTCCTCCCTATGTCTTCTGTCTGTAGTGTGTAGTCTGTGACCTGTCTGTAGTTTGTCATGTGTGTAGGAACTGTGTCTGTCCCTGTTGCCTGTGTTGTTTGTCCCAAAGAACTTTGCTCTGTATGTATTGAACAGCACAGAAAACATGGTATTGGAAATGAATAAGGGACACCTTTTCACTGTTAAAGAGAGCTTTTTAACAGCATTGTCCAAGGGGAGATGTTACTTTACTGACCCCAGCTGACAGAAAACAGCATTCAAAACCTCACATGGATGTTATCAACATATATCCACATGTGGCTTATAGCATGTATGGGATATTTGCTTTTGAGTATTGTTTTCAACCTGTTGGCTGCTTTCAACAAATGATTACCAACACACACACACACACACACACACACACAAACACACACACATTCTGGGGCAGGGATGTGGAAGAATACATGGTTTAATGTTAAAGCTTTGCTTTTAGATTAAGTGATAAAAAGCTGATTACATGGGAAATCCAGAGCACACTAAGTTTAGTGACATTGTTTTCTTAAAGACAGGTTAAACTTAACAGGTTGAGCACACAGTGAAATAGCATATTGAACATAGTTTCAAATTACCTCAGAGCATATTGCTTAAGTTCAGTCTCAAAGGCAAAAGGTGTTTTCAGAAAACATATTACTAAAACATAGAAATATAAAGCATTACTGAATAAGACAAATAGATTAACATTGTGTTGTAATTCATATATTAACTGGAGTGGTGAAACCACTAAGATATAATGTATAAAGACTACAGAGAGATGAGAACCTGTGTTGCTAGCTCCAGGGAAAGCAAAGGATAGCAAAAATGTATATAATTAAATATCTTATTGAAAAGTGAAGGAAGGAATGATGAAAAGTGGTTTATCTATGCAAATAGCCAGAAAGAAGAAAGAAAGGAATGGACACATGAAGGAATTTTTCTTGAACAAGTCAATTTTTTCATATCCAGCTATACTGAATACAAAGGGACTAAACAGTGAAATCCAAAATTTGTCCAACTCGATTAAATGAACATGAAATAAAAGCTATAAGCTGCTCACAAGAGACCTTCAGTACACTGACACAGGGAGGTAAGGAAAAATACCAATTTCTTAAAACATGGAAAAATAGTTGGGGGTATGTTTGTATAAAACTACAATGGATTTTAGGTAGTTATTATCATCAGAGGTAACACTATACCATACTTCTTAAAATTAAAAGATCACTCCATCAGAAATATGTACCAAATATTATTATTCATGTAGCAAAATAATATCACTTCAATATGTATTAGCAAAAGTTGATAGAATCAAAGAGAAATAGGCAATTCTGCAGGTCTTGGTTACTAATAAGCCAAGTGGGGCTGAAGAAAGTTTTGTAAAATAATTTGCAAAGTTGAATGAGTTAATATTCATAAAACAGTGTACTAAGCACTTGCCGAATACATGGTATGATATGGTATGTTCCCCAGCCTGGTTACATGCTAAGCTAAGGGTCTCTGTCTTTCAAGGCACCTCTTAGTCATTCTCTGGGAACACATCCTCTATCACAGCCTGCTTTGTTGAAAGCAAACCCTACTGATGGACCCTATCACTCGCTGTCACTCTCCGTGC
>CABHPR010155457.1:52082-81516 GCA_902168415.1 Peromyscus melanophrys | reverse complement strand
CTAGTATGACAATTAAGGTGTTTGGCCATCCTATCACCAGGGGAGGTCAGATCGGGCTATTTCTCAACTATTGCCAGCAGTCTATGGTGGGTAGCCGCCACTTTTATAACCCAGGGTACACTTAAATAGGGAGAAGTGAAAAATATTAGCTAAAAGGAGATACTTAGATGATGAGAGGAAAACAGAAACACAAGATAGCCTCGGGAGGGCCTAGGTCTGAACCCACCAGCCCAGAACTTTATTCCAAAGGACTTTTTATCACAATGCCAAGGGGAGGAGCAAAAGACCTCCTCCTGGCTCGATACAGCCAACTGTAGACCCTTCCAAACACCTGCACTCAGGCCCGTGGTCCAATCATCCTCTTTATGCAGACCTGCTGGGCAAAGCCACCAGGAAACCTGGATGGGTTCCAACACTACCCCCTAAAGGTTTCGTCACATTGCAAAACAGTACTACCACTTGGGGACCTCCAACAGTACAAACATATAAACTTACGTGTGACATTTCACATTCAAGCTGCAACTAAGATATAGTCTGAAATATTAGTGAATGAGATGACATGTCTAGAGTTTCCTTTAAAGTAAGTATGGGAAAGGCTATGTGGGGTAGAGGTGGCAGAATCTAGGCTGTAAACTGATAATTATTGAAGTTAATGAGTACATTGAGACGGTTTTTATTACTGCTTGTATTCTTGTTTATGCTTTAAAATATGTGTACTGCAAACTTGAAAACAACTATGATGCCTAGGCTCTTCTGTTGTACCCCGTCCACTTTACAACATTTCCCTTTTGGAACTGGTTTCGGTAGCTCTTGATGATCCCTCCTTTAGATACATTAAAGGTTGAAAAATTCTTACTTTCCAGTTTTTTAATTCTGCCTTCATTTATTAGCTAGAATTCTATTATGGTGAAGGAAGAATAAATATCTATCTACCAGCTTTCAAAACAGAAACTTGCCATTATAACCAATGAAATGGGGCCTTCTTGGAATCATACATTTCCATAATTAGATTGATTTGATAGGTTTCAGTTTATTGAAATAATTTTTCTTCCTGCTATTCAAATTGTCCCTCAAACTGCTACACAGAGCTACTTAAGCTCCATTATTGTGGTTGTTATTTTTAGATTTTTTTTAAAATATCTGGTTCACACATGACATCTTTTTTCTCTTTTATTGAAAATAGATTTTTTTCTCATATAATATATCCTGATTACAGTTTCCCCCCTCTACTCTTCCCAGTTCCTCCCCACCTCCCCTGCCATCTGGATCCACCCCCTTTCTGTCTCTCATTAGAAAACAAACAGGCTTCTAAGGGATAATACTAAAATAAAATATAGTAAGAGAAAACAAAAACTAACATATCAGAGTTGGACAAGACAAACCAACAGAAGGAAAAGAGCCTAAGAGAAGGTACAAGAATTAGAGGCCCACTCATTTACACACTCAGGAATCCCTTAAAAATACTCAGCTGGAAACCACAGTCTATAAGCAGAGGACCTGGTGCAGACCCGTGCAGGCCCTGTGCATGCTGCCTCAGTTTCTGTGTGTTCTTAGGAGCTTTGCTCATGTTAATGCAGAGGGCCTTGTTATCCTGCTACCTTCCATCCCCTCTGGCTCTTACATTCTTTCTGCCTCCTCTTCCATGGGGTTCCCTGAGCTCTGAGAGGAAGAATTTCATGAAGACAGAGGGCAGAGTGTTCCAAGGTCTCTCTCTGCAGAATGTCTGATTGTGGGTCTCTGTATTTGTTCCCATATGCTGCAGGAAGAAGCTTTTCTGATGATGGCTGAATACTCGCTGATCTATGAGTATAGCAGAATACCATTGTCATTTTATCACTACAGGTTTGTTTTTATTAGACCAGCAGTATTTTGTTCTACCCTAGGTCCCTGGGCGATCTAGTTTCTGGTTCCTGATCACTCGAGCAGTGTCAGGTATGGATTCCATCTCATGGAGTGGGCCTTGAGTCAAATCAGACATTGGTTGGTTACTCCCACAAGCTCTGTGCCCTCGTTGCCTTAGCATACCTTGCAGGCAGGACATCATTGTAGATCAGTGGTTTTGCGGCTGGGTTGGTGTTAATGTTTCTCTTTTGGTAGCATGCAGGGTACCTTCCTGAACCAAAGACCCTAGAACACAAGGGTGAAGGCTCGAACTCATGGCATCTTTTATCTGTATTTTCACAGGATGGAAGGAACATCTGAATTCTTCTACCCCAACCCAGGTGGTGTTGCACTATGTAGCCTATGTTGGCCCTTGTGATCCTCCTGCCTCAGTCTTCTGACTGTTGAGATTACAAGTATGCACAGCTATCCCCATTAATTTTCTTTTCTTTCTTTTTTCTTTCTTTTCTTACTTTTTCAGGTAGTGCTAGGTATCAGAATCAGGACCTTTCACATCCTAAGCAGGCGCTCTAGTACACGTATATATTTCCTTTGGAGGGACCTGAGATATATACATACCTCAATTTTTCTAATCCTGTTTTTTTTTTTTTTTTTTTTTTTTGGTTTGGTTTGGTTTGGTTTTGTTGGGTACAGGGCTTCTCTGCGTAGCCCTAACTGTCCTGGATCTTACTATGTAGACTAGGCTGGCCTCGAACTGCCTGTCTCTACCTCCCGAGCGCTGGGATTAAAGGTGTGCTGCACCACCACCACCACCACCACCACCGCCGCCGCCGCCGCCGCCGCCGCCGCCGCCTGGCTTAATCCTGTTTTATAAGAGCATTAATTCCATTCATGAGGTCTCTGCCTACTCACTCCCAAGACCCCCTCCTATATTAAATATGCCACCTTAGATTTTGACAATCCAGATATGAAATATGCTGATGCCTTGATTTCAGATTCCAGCAATATGAGAAATAAATTTCTCTTGTTCGTAAACTAGTTTATGCTTTGTTGTATAGCCCAAACATACTAAGACATAAAATTGGAATTGGAAAGTTGAGAGTGCTACTATAAAAGTATATTAAAATGTGAACATGGTTTTGGAACTGTTTAATAAATAGAAGCTGGAAGAGTTTTGTGGAATAAGCTAGAAAATGCCTGTATTGCTGTGAATGGACTATTTAGAGAGATTCCACAGAAGACTCAAGAAAAAAATGGAGCGAACTCTAGAAGATGCTATAATCTTCTTACATAACACTAAGCAGGGGCTAGGGAGATGACTCTGTTGATAAAGACTGCTGCACAAGCATGCAGACGTGAGTTTGGATCCCTGGCACTCAAAAGAAAGCCGGGCATGGTATCCTAGAACTGAATAAGATAGAGGTGGCATTGGGCGGGAGCAGAGTTGGGGGTGAGGGTCCCGGGATCTTTCTGTGAGACCCTGTCTCAAAAATAAGGAGGAGAGGGATCAACTCGGGGCAGGGGAGACACTGAGAGAAAGGAGTGATATTTGGGGGGCATTCCAAGAGTGAGGTGGAAACCTAGCGCAATGGAAACTCCATAGAATCTACGAGAGTAACCCTAGCAAAGATTCCTTGTAATGGGGGACAGGGAGCCTGAACTGGCCATCTTCTGTGACCAGGCAAGTGGAGGGATTGGGACACCAACCCAGCCACAAAACCTTCGACCTACAGTTTGTCCTGCCTGTAGAGTGTTCTGGGGCCAGAGCCTAGGAGAATCGTCATCAGAGAGACAAGGGAGACTTCATCCAGCAACTGATGGGAGCAGATGCAGAGTCCCTGAAGAGGAGGGGGAGGAAGCATCAGTGGAACCAGAGGGGACAGGGACACCACAAGAACATGGCCCACAGAATCAACCGACCACAACTCACTGGGGCTTGCAGAGATCAGGGAGACTGTAGGGGTCTGACCTAGGTCCTGTGCATACATGTTATGGCTGAGTAGCTTGGTCTTCTTGTGGAACTCCTAACAGTAGGAACAGAGGCAGTCACTGACTCTTGCCTGCTTGTAGGACCCTTTTCCTCCTACTGGGTTGCATTGTCAAGCCTTGATGTGATAGTATATGATATTATAGCACATTATGCCGTGTTTGGTTAATGTCCCTGGGAGGCCTGCTCTTTTCTAAGGGGAGATGGAGGGAGAGTAGATCTGGGGGAGAGGGGAGGTGGGGGGGTAGACTTGGAGGAGGGGAGGGAGGGGAAACTGCAATCAGGGTGTAATAT
The DNA here is from genome assembly GCA_902168415.1 of Peromyscus melanophrys. Classification (NCBI taxonomy): domain Eukaryota; kingdom Metazoa; phylum Chordata; class Mammalia; order Rodentia; family Cricetidae; genus Peromyscus; species Peromyscus melanophrys. The sequence continues at coordinate 77,393 of CABHPR010155457.1, read as the reverse complement.
ATGAGAGAAGAATAAAAAACTAAAAATAAAGATGAGAACAATTTATGAAGACCCCCCATACCAACCTCTGGCCCCAACATGCATATGCACACATATACAATACATTATATGTGTATAATACATATACATTATATGTATACCACACACATATGCAATACAATATACACATAACACATACACACGGATACCTAAATAGTTGTGAACAGAATGTTGGTATTCATAAGTATGGCAGAAGGCATTCTGATGAGGTCTCACACGGGAATTTAAAACATGCCACCAGAAATTGTAGGAAATGTAATCTTTGTTATGATGTGGGAGAAAATTGGTTGAATTAGAAGCGATCAGGCCAAAAAAAAAAAAAAATCATACGAGTGGAGGCATCACAGTAATTCCAAACTACTGTACAAAGCCAGAGTGATCCTAACAGCACAACATGGGCATACAAATACATCCACCAATGAGAAAGAATGGAGAACCCAGAAATAAACTCATGCATTTATGGTCAGTTGATTTTGAATAAAGCTGCCAAGAACTCACAATAGCAAAGGCCAGTCTTTTTAGTAAGTGGTGCTGGGAAAACGGGATAGCAACACGCTGAAGAATAAAAATGTACCTTTACCTCACATCCTATTTAACAAATCAAGTCAGTGCACTAAATATTTAAATGTAAAAGATGAAAGTATGAAGTTATTTCAAGAGAGCCAGCAACATGGCTTAGCCAGCAGTACACTTGCTGCCAAGCCTGCCGGCCTGAGTGATAGCCCCATGGAATGTGGATCGTGGCTAAGTTTTTGCCATGGGATGGGTAAAGAATTGACAGTCTGGGAAAGACAACAAACCAAAATACAGAAAGAATGAAAGAAAAAATAAAAGCTTTGTTGAGGCAGGCTGAGACTGCTTGTTGAGATGGGAGGGGAAACCCAGAGTGAGGAGTCTGCTGGGGCAGGGAGGTAGGGGTGCTTTGTGTGTAGGGGGTGCTCTGTGTGTATGGGGTGCTCTGTGTGTAGGGGTGCTCTGTGGACAGGGGGTGCTCTGTGTGTATGGGGTGCTCTGTGTGTAGGGGTGATCTGTGTACAGGGGATGCTCTGTGTGTAGGGGGTGCTCTGTGTGTAGGGGGTACTCTGTGTGTAGGGATGCTCTGTGTGTAGGGGGTGCTTTGTGTACAGGGGGTGCTCTGTGTGTAGGGGGTACTCTGTGTGTAGGGGGTGCTCTGTATAAGGGGTGCTCTGGGTGTAAGGGGTGCTCTGTATATGGGGTGCCCTGTGTATGGGGTGCCCTGTGTATAAGGGGTGCTCTGTGTATAGGAGGTGCTCTGTGTATGGGGTATTTTGTGTATAGGGGGTGCTCTTTGTGTAGGGGTGCTCTAGGTTAGGTGTTTTATAAAACCATCCATTTTTCTTTTTCTTTTTCTTTTTTTTTTTTGGTTTTTCGAGACAGGGTTTCTCTGTGTAGCTTTGAGCCTTTCCTGGAACTCACTTGGTAGCCCAGGCTGGCCTCGAACTCACAGAGATCCACCTGGCTCTGCCTCCCGAGTGCTGGGATTAAAGGCGTGCGCCACCAACGCCCGGCTCCCGTTTTTCTTATCTTACCCAGATGTTTGTGCCTGAGCAGGCCTTTTCTTCTCTACTGCTGTTTCCATGAGGAAGGAAGTAGCCCTATTGGACATTTTAAACAGTGTTGAGACTATGAAAGGCTATGAAAACTTTTGGAATTGGAATACATGCATTTTGCATTATGATGTGGCCATCAGCCTGTGGGGGCCAGGGAGTGGAATGTGGTGGTTTGAATGAGAATGGCCCCCATAGGCTTGGATGCTTGAATACTTAGTCCTCAGTTGGTGGTGCTGCTTGGGGAAGGTTAGGTGTGGCCTTGCTGGAGGAAGTATGTCACTAGGGGTGGGCTTTGAGTGTTCAAAAGCCACATGCCATTTCAAGTTTGTTCTCTCCACTTTCTGCTTGTGGATTGAGATGTGGATCTTCCAGCTCCAGCTGCCATATCTGCCACCTGCTGCCATGCCCCCTACCATGATGGGCTCTTATCCCTCTGGAACCATAATCCCAAATAAGCCCTTCCTTCTATTAGGTGCCTTGGCCATGATGTTTTATCACAGCGATAGAAAGGGAATTAATACATGTGGCAAGGTCAGAAGATAGTTTTATTTCCAGTACAGCCTAGTTGGATGGAATTTATGATGCTCTCAAGCTTTTGAGCAAGGTTATATGAGCCTTAGGCCAGACCCCTATGAATGGCTAATTTTTGTTTAGTGAGTTAGAGAGTGATCTTGAATACCTGGTGAACATTTGCTAACCATTGAAGAGTCCCTGTCAGGGGTCACTAGGACTCATCTTTGGTCCCTTTATGGAAGTCCAGTTAAAAGTTGAGGGATTCCGTGTAAAGGACAGACATCCAACTGGGTTTGTTGGGAAGAGGTTTTGATAGTAATTCCAGCAATCTGTCAGATTTTCTCCTCAGGCCTTGGTGTTAGATATGGTGATGAGAAGATTGTTTCTCCAATCCAGATTTAGGGCCAGAAACGCTGTACTCAAGGCCATTCATTACAGCAAGAAGAATATAATCCAGAGAAGGACAACTGTTTCCAGAAAGACTCCAATTATAATGTTACTTGGCTGAGCGAGCTCCACCGAGGGAGGCATAAATGGTGTATATATAGTCCTACTGACAGGTTATCAGGAGGAAAGCACCAAGAGCAAATCACACAGAGACACAGAGATGCTACCCATCTGCGACTTCGATGGGTATTTCTTGAAAAGCAGTCTGGTGGTTCACAGGAGCAGGAGTTGGCTTTTGAAGAGGTATTGTTTATGACTTCCTTAGGTGGGGACTGCATGGAGTACCACTTCCTGTCCACAGCAGACACCTTGACAGCTGTAGGGATAGATAAAATGACTCTCTAAAGAGCACAAGAGAGAAGTGTCTTTTGGTTTTCAGGTTTTCAGTAGGTCTGTCTCTCTTGGGTGCAGGGAGGTACTGTAGTGCTGACTTGAGCCAAGGTCATGATGCCCTGTATCTGGGCTGCATTTTTTTTAATCAAGTAGAAAATCATTACTGAGAAATAGTTTTCTAAATAATATCTCATATGGATTTAAGCCCAATGTCTAGGGATTGTGAACCCTTAAACTGTTAAAAGTCATACCAATCATTTTAATCATGGGCTATACTCTAGTGTTCAGTGTTTAAGACCATGCAGGTTGCCAAAGCTGATTGCTTTTTTTTTTTTGGACTGTTAAGGTGAGTTGAGGATCTTGTCCTCAAGGGTCATCCAGGCTTGACAAGTGTCACGACCACCTCGACCAGCAAGGAAGACACGACACCGAGCTCTTCTTCCTGCAGTTTATTCAGGAACCTTGAACAATCTTCTGACCCAGGGGAAAGCCTCTCCCGGCCTTAAATAGGCTCTGGGCAGCCAACCCCAGGTCGCCACGTGGGCATTGTCCATTGGCTCAAGCATGTGTAAGCAAGCCACAAATTCCGCTATAGCCTTATATGGAGTTGTTTACCACAGGGAGCGCTCGCCATCGGGAAGGCGGAAGGTGGAAACCAGCGCCATCTTGAAGGCGCGGCTGCACGCAGCTCCCTACAGACAAGCACCTCTGGCTCTTTTAGGCTTCATTGTACAAGTTGCTCCATCTATGTGAGTAGAAGTCAAGGAAGGGCCTTGCTTGACTGTGGCCTCCCTTGTAAGCATGGAGGGAAATTTTTGGCCCACCTCTTTGAAGACTAGACACTAGTTAAAGTTCACAGGGGGACTTTATGGCCTCCCATGAACAAGAGAACATGTGGCTCCCCACAGAACATTTTGACAGATGTATCATAGTCTCCTGGGACCCAGTTGAACTTGGCGGGCAAGGGGGAAGCTACTCTTCATTTTAATCCCTCTAACCACATTAGCATAGCCTCCAAGCATGGTCCTTGAACACCCAGATAAACTTTGAGAAAAACCGAACATTTAAGCAAAATTGGATCAGACATACATTTTTTTAAAAGTTAGTCCTTGTAATTGTTATTAAGAGCAGACCTGTGATTTAAGCAGAGGTCTGACCTTTTGGACTTGCAAAGTTCCCAGTTAAACCTTATAGAAAAAAAATCAATTTGCTATATATAGTACAGAAAAGGATCTGCCACAAAACTATACTTTTGGTATATAAGTATAACCAATATAACTTAATAACTTAAGTAGCAGATAGACAGAAGCAGCAGATACACAGCAAAACATCCTCAAATCCATGTTGATAACCTCTCTCAGGAATCAACAAAATCAGCCTACCTAGTAAAAGTATGGTATTGGAGTTACTACAGAGAATTTTCTTTCCCCGGAGCTGAGGATCGAACCCACGGCCTTGTGCTTGCTAGGCAAGCACTCTACCACTGAGCTAAATCCCCAACCCTACAAAGAATGTTTTTAAGACAAGAGGGTCTTCTCTATCCTCTCCATGGATAAACATCCTACTGGCTACTCTTACGATAGTTATTTTATAGCATGAGATAAATAATAGTAACCTACGCTAGAAATAGTTTACCTGTTAGCTTTTCTTTGTTTTATGTGCATTGGAATTTTGCCATGGGTGTCAGGTCCCCTGGAACTGGAGTTACAGACAGTTGTGAGCTGCCATGTGGGCGCTGGGAATTGAACCCAGGTCCTCTGAAGAGCAATTAATGCTCTTAACTGCTGAGCCATCTCTTCAGCCCCCATTAGCTGTTCTTAAGGGCAAAAAGCCTTTATACTTTGGCTGTCTTGTTCTCTTTTCTCTCTCACAGAGTCAGGGGGCCAGTCCAACTCAAGAAAGGGGGCTTTGGAGGACATTTTGAGACAAACACGCCTGGGTCTGAAGTTGGAAAGCCAAATCCCACCTCCAGAGCCAGCTTATTATTAAGCTTAAGCAATACATGACACTTTATTAAACAATACAATGTGTATATATAATGTATATGTATAAATAATGTATACATACATATATACTACATATATAAATATTTTTTATATATGACATTATTTCTCTGGTGTATGTTGAATAGGAGACTTGCTGTTGAGTCCAGTGTTGACAGGATAGATTGTTGTTGTTTGTTTTTTACTCTTTTGGGGGGCCCACCACCCAGCTCCCAAATAAATCACACATGGAGGCTTATTCTTATTTATGAATGCCCGGCCTTAGCTTGGCTTGTTGCTAGCCAGATTTTTTTAACTTTAAATTATCCTGTCTACCTTTTGCCTCTGGGCTTCTCCTTTTCTATTCCTGTATACCTTTCTTTGTTCCTTACTCTATGGCTTGCTGTGTAGCTGGGTGGCTGATCCCTGGAATTCTTCTCCTTCTCTGGCTACTTCTTCCTCCCAGATTTCTCCTTCTATATATTCTCTCTGCCTGTCCATTCTTTCTCCTGCCTCACTATTGGCCATTCAGTTCTTTATTAGACTATCAGGTGTTTTAGACAGGCACAGTAACACAGCTTCACAGAGTTAAATAAATACAGCATAAACAAAAGTAACACACCTTAAAATAATAGTCTACAATAGACCCAAAGTACCTGCCTTTTCTTTTCTTTTTTTTAAGATTTATTTATTTATTATGTATACAGAAGAGGGCGCCAGATCTCATTACAGATGGTTGTGAGCCACCATGTGGTTGCTGGGAATTGAACTTAGGACCTCTGGAAGAGCAGTTGGTGCTCTTAACCTCTGAGCCATCTCTCCAGCCCCCTGCCTTCTTTTTAACCTGTAGATTTGATTAGATAGATGAGTTTCATCTGATAGGCCTGGTGGGCCTAACAAGAGACAAAACACTTGATTTCCTTTTAGAATACTATAAAAGACAGAACACTTAATGTTAAAGGATTACCCTCTGATTTCTTTATAAGGTCAAAGGTGTGTGGTGGTCTATACTCATGATCAAAGAAGATCGAACTGAGACCTTTACCAATGTCTAACTTGAGACCCTCGCTGGTTAGACTTGGGGTGACCAACTGCTTGGAAGCCGGTATGCATAATCAGTTTGAGTGTGCCTGAATATGGGGGCAGACCACCTGAAAAAACTAATAAATACCTACTCTCCCATAACAAGATGAAGTTGTAGAGGAGGTTCACTTTCTCCCTGGCAAATGGCCACCTGCTGAGAGTAAGTGAGGTATGACCTTTGTTTTCCTTAAGTCTGTTTCTCTTTAGGCTCCGCTAAAGAGGAGACTCTGTGAACATCAGTTGGTCTGAATTCTCCCGCTGTCTCCTGTAAGGGCAATATCCCAGAGGATATTGGGGCCATGCCTCCTGGCAGAAAAGGATTGTGCTCTTTTGTCTTCATGTCTGGGGATCTAACTTTGCTGAGTTCTTGAGAAGGGAGCCCAATGGCAACTTTAGAGGAATGTTGGAGCCAGTTTGTTGAATCTCCAAGATGGAGGAGAAAAGACAGAAGTCTTGGGTCAGGCTTTCTCTTTCCCTATTGGAGGGCACGAGGGAGCAGCAGTGCTTTTTAGTCTGACTTGGGGAGAGGCCAGGTGAGTGGTAGGATTTCAGCACTTACTCATGGCTGGAGTCCAGCCATCTCCCCTTTTCCTCCTTTCAGTTTCTGTTTTCAGGGCTTTCCTGCCTGCAGGGGCTCAGGTCCTGGTCCCTTATAGTCTTTTGCTCATGTTCCAAATACTTCTGGGGTTGCCGTTACTTGGAACAAAAGATCTGCCATCTGATCTTTTGGAGAAAGGATGTAAGCAGACAGAAGCTAATTAGCTTGAAGTTTGCAGTATCCAGTTGGGAAAAAAATGGACAAGGTTAGCTAGCGGTGGTGGCGCATGCCTTTAATCCCAGCACTTGGAAGGCTGAAGCACGTGGATCTCTGAGTTCAAGGCCAGCCTGGTCTACAGAACGAGTTCCAGGACAGCCAGAACTACACAGGGAATCCCTGTCTTGAAAAAACAAAAACAAAAACCAAACCGAACAAAAACAAAAACCTCCAAAAAAACAAACAAAAAAATGGCCAAGATCCCAGGACTGCTCTTTGCTATTGTGTTCATAATGCCTTCCAAGCAACAAAGTTCCCTAGGGCGCATGTTCTATGAATGAAGCTGGTGAAGAGGGCAAAGGTCGAAGAGAAGCTTGGGAAACAAAGAGGACTCACAAAAACCCAATCCCTACAGGACCTAGAGATGAGGAAAGGGCAGAAGGGGAAGTTTTGAGGGTCTGCTCAGACAGATGACCCATGGTGCGTGGTTTCTTTTTCTTTTCTTTTCTTTCTTTTTTTTTTTTTTTGAGACAGGGTTTCTCTGTGTAGCTTTGCGCCTTTCCTGGATCTCGCTCTGTAGACCAGGCTGGCCTCGAACTCACAGAGATCCGCCTGGCTCTGCCTCCCGAGTGCTGGGATTAAAGGCGTGCGCCACCACCGCCCGGCTTGCATGGTTTCTTTTATATAGATGAAGTTTACCATCTGCTTTGGGCTGCACTCACAGCCAACGGGCCTACAGGAAAACCGGGCCTGGGCACACCCATGGTACCAGAAGTTGGTAAGCACGGGTACCTGAGGACTGTAATATTCAGGGGAGGTGTGGCCCAGAGATTGTGGGGACAGATCCCCCTCTCTAGGTCCCTTCCCAGGCATCTTGGAGCTGGTGATAGAAGGGCATTTGGTAGCAGTGCAATGCCTCTTAGCTTAGGTGTGGTGGTATAAACCCTGGCCTGGCTGCACAGAAGTTGAGGCCTCACAGCAAATTTCCATTTAGGAAATTTGACCAACAGGAAGGTCAAAGCCTGTTGGTCCCCAGAGATTATCCCCACCCCCAATCTTCCTGGTTCCCAAAGAAAGTAAAGAGGGCTGACTGGGGGATTTGGCAATGTTAATCATGGCTGGGGTTCTACCTACTACCATTAACCCACAGGTCTGAAAGAGTCTCCAGTTCATTAGTTGAGCACAACTGTTCCTGAGTCCTTCTTAACATTTTCAGTCCGTGTGGTGTCTTAGATCTGCTCGAGACTTCCAAGAAATGTAGCCAGAATCCTGGCTGTTAGCTAGGCTTGCTCTGTGGGACAGGAAGAGAACTGACTGTCCATGAAAGACAACAGACTGAAATGCAGAGAGAAAGAAAAAGTTTTAAACAGCTTTAGTGAGGTGGGCTGACCTCTCTCACTGGGATAAGAAGGGAAACCTAGAGAGAGTTGGGAATCTGCAGGGAGTGGGGTCCTCTAGGTTTGGCATTTTATCAGATCCCTGGGTCCTCCTATTTTTCTTATCTCACTCAGATGGCTGCCCCTGAGTGGGCCTTTTCCTCTTGGCCACCTCCCACAAGAAAGGAAGCCGTTCTCTTAGGAAACCTGTTCCTGCTTTCTCTAGCTGCCTATATCCATTTAATTTCCCCTCACCCACAGTCGCATGGTGACTCCCACAAGTTGTCCTTTGGCCTTCACACTGTGGCATTTTTATGTACACACACACACACACACACACACACACACACACACACTGAATAGATGTAAAAAAAATTCAATCACTGCAAAAAAACTTAGAAGAGAAATCTCTATGTCATTGCTCTGAACAATGATATTTGAAATACAGGTAACAAAGACAAAGACAAAAATAGGTAAGTGGGATTCCCTCAAACTGAAAAGAATCTTCACAGCCAAAGACTAAAATAAACTGCATAAGATAAGAAGACAGACTGTGAAATGGTAAGAAACATGGCCAGCAAGCAAACATTTCTGGATAAGATGGCTGCTTAAAAGCTCTACCTGTGTAATTAGCTGACGGAAGTTGGGGAAACAGAGGCAGTAGGAAGGTTTTCCCACTCCACAGGCTACTTCTCCCTTTCCCAAGATCCACTTGCTTTCTGTCCAGCTAACTTCCCCCATGACTGGACCGGTAGCTACTTACCCCTGCAGCCAGCTTCAAGGACCTCCTCCAGTAAACTACGGAAGCTGTGTCAACAGGAATCACATAGAAAGGGACCCCAGGGACCACCGTTCCTGGGGTGCTTCTGGCACCACACACTGGCCTGCCTGGCCTGGTTCCTGCAAAGGTGGCTATGCCGAAGATCCTCTCAGATGCCCCCATCTTCGAGGAAAAAAGCAAGTTATCTCCACAAGTGAACCTCCCACAGATGTGGCTCTAGGAATCACCAAGTGATGAGAAAAATCAACATGGAGTATATTCTGGAGCAGGACACAGAAGGCGGACAGCAACTCAGGCTCTCCCAGAGGTGAGGCAAAGCCAGTCGTTTCCGTTATCTTACGTCTGCATCAAGTCTTCGTTGCCTCCCACAGCTGTTCCTTATTTATGTAATACCCAAGGTCACTGTAGCAGATCAGCTGTTTCACCATTTGTGCTTTATATTGTTTTCTTTCCTTTACCTTTCCCCATACCTCTTCCTTTTTCCTCTCTCCAAGAACACAGGCTACCCTGATTTACAGTCTCTGCGACTCGGCCTCCTTAGAGATGATACTGTTCTGTGTTACTTGAGTGGGTATCTTTACTCCTCTCTGAACAATGTATCTCTGCGTGTATATGAAATAGATACATGTATGTTCTTCTCTTGGAGGTTTCCAGAGTTGAACCTGTGTGACATTCACTCATGGAGATAACGCGGTTTTTTTGCTGGGATCTGGGAATAGTGGAGAGGACAGAGATTAGGTTTCAGTCCTCAGCATCCACCTTATTTGAGATGGGGTCCCTTTGTTACAGCTGGTCACAGCTGTGTACACCAGGATGGCTGACTCACAAGCTTCTGGGGTTTCTCTCATCTCTGCCCCCCATATTCTGTCTCGCGGATGGTGTGTGTGTTCTATAGCTCTGAACTCAGGTCCTCACACTTGCACAGCTGCACTTTACCCAATGAGCTGTCCTCTAGCCCCTCAGTCTACCTTTAACCAAAACTTCTGCATCACCCCTCCCATACTTCCTTTCCCTCGCTCTCCTTCCTATCTAGCAGCCCAACACCTACCAATCTCTAGTTCCACTGTGGATTCTTTCGTCTTTTACTTTTCTGTTCCTTTCCACTCATAACAACAATGATATGTTAGTATACACAGTATTATTGGTGTCCTTTAACTCGCTAAATCAATTGGTAAATCAGGAGTAAGGAATGAGGTTTTGTTATCAACCGCTACACTAATAGCATGGAGTTTACTGCTGGATGGGGACTGTTGTTGAAGACAATATTTATCTCTCAGGGACAGGACAGGTATAGAGTGTGGTGATCTGAACACAAATATTGCAGAAGAAAATGGAACCTCAGTCCTAATATAGCCTTGTCTCTCCTGAAAACTGGAGACACCTCCCTAACAGAAGAAATACACCTGAATTAAAATAACAATAAATTAATCAATGATATAGCCTCAGATGGGCAAGTCCAAGTGCAAAGAAATTAACATGAAAAACCAAGGCAGCATGTCTGCTCTGAAAATTGTTTAATCCCAATGAACAATGATAAATATGCTCAAATAAGTCAAAGAAGGAATGGAGGAACTCCAAGAGAACACAAACATCTGAATAAAATGAGGAAATCAGTTCGGACAGGTGAACTCAAAAAAGGGAAAGAAATACTGAAGAAAAGCCAAACTAGAAGAAAACCTTAATAAATCACATACAAAGTTAAGTGGAAAGCCTTATAAATAGAATGGACCTATTCCTCCCCAGTGTTGTTTGTTTGTTTGTTTGTTTGTTTGTTTTTGGAAGGCTATTTGTCATACTAACAGAAATGAGACTAGAACAGGCCTTCTTCAGCTTCTTGTACTATTCTGAATATTACTCCAAATCAAAGAACTCCCTGCTTCTTCCTTGGTGCTATTATGAACAGACCTGAAAAGACATGTAAGAATCCCACTGCATGTGGCTGGAGAGATGGCTCAGCGGTTAAGAGCACTGGGTGTTCCTCCAGAGGACCTGGGTTCAATCCCCAGCACCACGTGGCAGTTCACAACTGTCTATAACTCCAGTTCCAGGGGACCTGACACCCTCACACAGACATACATGCAGGCAAAACACCAGTGCACATGGAATAAAATAAGCGAATTCTTTTAAAAAAAAGAATCCCACTGCAGGCGGCAGGCAGCCTTACTAAGAGTCGGCTACAAAGCTGAAGGATACTGTTGCCTACTGAACTAAAGAAACCTGAAGCATCCAGGTTTTGTCAAGGCTAAGGAGGGCAAGAACAAGAAGACAAAGGAGAGGAGGATAACACAGAAGATAAAAAGAAATAGAAAAGATGCTGATGCTGAATAAATTGGTTCTAGTGGAATTTTTTCTTGTTTTTACAGCATCAGCATCTCATAGTCACTCTTTTTAAAGAAGACAGCTTGAAATATAAGACTTGTAAGACTTGGCTGGGCGGTGGTGGCGCACGCCTTTAATCCCAGCACTCGGGAGGCAGAGCCAGGTGGATCTCTGTGAGTTCGAGGCCAGCCTGGGCTACAGAGTGAGATCCAGGAAAGGCGCAAAGCTACACAGAGAAACCCTGTCTCAAACCCCCCCCCCAAAAAAAAGACTTGTAAGACTTGATTTTCCTTCAACAGTGTCCCTATTTCTTTAGTTTCTTAACACACTACTGAAAATTTCTGTGGCTATCCTGTTCTTGGCTCGGTACAATATGGAGGAGGGATTCAAATGGACATGGAAGGTTAAAGCAAGTTGTTGATGCATAGCATTGACTAGTCCTATCCGGGGCGGTAGTTTCTTCAACTTCAGTTGTCACTGATAAAACCCATGCAAGTTGATTACTCTGCTAACTGAATAGTACTCTGCAGTTGCAAAAAATCAACTGTTTTGTCGGCATTCTGAATACTAAGAAAATAAGACTTTTATTAACATTGTTTTATTTTAAGTAGCCAACATGCCTGGGAAGTTATCACCATCACCAATCATCAGGGAAATGTAAATTAAAGTCACAATCAGTTATCACTTCTATGCTTGTTAAAATGGTTATTATCAAAAACATTAGCCACGTCTTAGTGAGTATATGATGAAAAGGGAACCCTTGTACACTGTTGATGAAAATGTAAATTAGTTTAGTCACTATAGAAAAGAGCATGGGAGTTTCACAAAGAGTAAAGATAGAATTACCATATGATCCAGTGATCCTACAACTAGATATTGTAGCATTACTCCCAACAACTAACAAATAGAATTAACCTAAATGTACATCGACAGATGAATGGATCAAGAAGAAAGTGGTACATATACAGAATACTATATGTTAGAGGTTAAATAAGAAGGAAATGCTACTATCCATGACATCACAGATGAGTCTGGGAGACATTATGCTAAGTGAGATAAGGCGGGCACAGAGAAGCCAGAATATACAGTTTCACACAGATATAATGCCTAAGAATATTAGAGCTCACAGAAGATGAGAACTGAATAGAGGTTACTAGAGGTTAGAGAGAGCAGAGAGAAAGGCACATGGGAAAAATTCTCAAATAACACATAGATAAAGCAATAATTAAAAAGATGCAGTGTAAAGCAGGGCGCCTATAGTTAATGAGGACACAATGCAGTCTTATACATGGTCAGGGGAGGCACAGTTTCTCTGTATTCCAAAGTGAGCTCCCAATCCTCCCACAGTGTTGAGTTCTCACAGTGTTGAGATTAGAAGCCTGTGCCACTACCTATTACTAATACATTGTGTTCCTGGGAAAGCAGGGAGAATGGGTACTGTGATGTTGTATGAGTTAGTGCACTTGTTAATCAGCTAAAGTTCGTCATTCCACAATGTATATGTACCTGGGGAAATCGAGTTGTAGATGATAAATACATGCAATGTTTTCTTTCCAATTAAAACGAGTCCATCATGATTTTTAACAATGCAATACTATTCCGTCTTTAGGAAGACAATTCCACCATGGGTAGACTTAGTGGGCATTATACTTAATGAGATAAGCAAGGAACAGAAAGACAAATAATGCACGATCTCATTTATAAGTGGAATCTACAAAAGTAGAGGGTAGGGTGGTAGCTTCCAAGAAATGGAAAAATAAGGAAGAGGATAGGGGAAGACAGAGGAAGGGTAAAAAGGGTTGTTTTAAGTTCTTCTATTAGGAAGGAAGAGGGTTTGAGATGTATTGTACAGCATGGTGATCACAGCTAAGAATATGTTGTATATTTAAAACTGCTAGAAGGATAGCTTTGAAATGCCCTTGTAACCACATGCAGCTTGCTTTGCTGCCACTTGATGAAGGAAAGCAGAAAGAGAGATTTCCTAGCGACAGGCCAGTATGCTGGGAGATGACAGGCTCTTGCCTTTTGCCTACCATCTTATCTCTTGCCCCAAGGGAAAGTCTTGTACAGGATTTTTGTGGAGGGGGTCTCTCTATATAACCAGGATGGCACAGACTCCCTATCCTTCCGTCTCAGCTCCAGACTGTTGAGATTTCAGGAGTGAGCCACAACATTCAGCTTTTTATATGGTTTTCAAGGGAGGTGTGCCAGTCCCAGACAGGTGTGCATCTCAGTTGTCCAGTGTTTCAAAATGTAGTCTCTTATCAACATGGGTTCAGAAGATCTCCAGTCCAGTGGATCCAAAGCAGATGTGTGATCAAAGTTTCCATGTTGACTGCAGTTGTTGTGATCAATACTTCTGGCAAGAACTCTTGTAGGTGATTGAGACCTTCTCCAGTATAATTTGTGAACAATGAAAGTGTATGTTTAGCTCAAGCTATACCTTTAATTTTTTTACATTTATTTTTGTGCATGTGGGGGGGTGCTAGTGACCTCCACACGTATGCTGTACATGTGTGCCTTTGCACACATGTGACTCTCGGAGGACAACTTGCAGGAGTCAGTTCTCTCCTTCTACTACGTAAGTCCCAGGGACTGATTCGGCTGTTAGGGCTTGACAGGAAGTGGTTCTACCCATTGAGCCATGTCCCACAGTCATGAACTTCTCATTACTTTTAAAAACTGACAAATAATAAAATCTCCATAGTGCAGAATGCAATGTTTTAAGATATGTGTGCTTTGTGGAATAACTAAATTGAGCACTTAACATACGCATTCCCTGGGCTGGAGGTGGAGCTCAGTGGTGGTGAAGTACTTTCCTTACATAGTCAGGGCTCTGCGTCTGATCACCAGCACTCTAAGAAAGAAAACAACAAGAACAGAAGCCTCCAAAGCCCCCCAAAGAAAACCTATGTGTATTACTTAACATGTGTATCTTTTATACTGAAAATGCTTTAAAAATATATTCCTTTAGTAATCTCCAAGTAGGCCAGGCGGCGGTGGCACACGCCTTTAATCCCACCACTCAGGAGGCAGAGGCAGGCGGATCTCTGTGAGTTGAAGGCCAGCCTGGTCTTCAGAGTGAATTCCAGGACAGGCTCCAAAACTACACAGAGAAAGACCCTGTCTCAAAAAAGCAAAAAAAAGGGTAATCTCCAAGTATACATTGTTATTAACAAAAGTCATCATGTTATACGATAGAGTTTTTGAACTATAGTAGAGACTGATGTCATTGAGGCAGGGTCTCACAAGACCCCCCCTGCTTCAGGCTTCCAAGGGCTTGAATTATAGGTGAGCCCCACTAATCTCTTGAACTACCTCCATTAGAGCTAGAGCTCTCCCCGACTAAATGAAATTTCCTACTCTCTCCCAGGTGTCTCCCAAACCCTGAGCCTCCAGCTTTGACTGTCATCTACTACTCTCTGTTTCTATGACTACCTGAAGTTATTGCTAAGCAAAGTGTTTAAGGAATGACCTGGTTCCTTTTGACTGTTTAGAGTAAAGAACAGGAAGAGAGAAATGTTTTAATAAAAGTGTTTGTCAAGCCAAGTAGATGGCTCACACCTGTAATCCCAGCACTTGAGAGGATGAAGCTGTGGAGTTGTCGCAAATTGGGGTTAGCTTTGACTATATAGTATATAGTACATTCCAGGCCAGCCTGGGCTACATAGTGAGTTCTTATCTCAAGAAATAGAAACAAAAGGGATAAAAAGAAAAAGAAAAATGTAATTAAAGGTAGGACTTAAAGTCAGACGGTGGTGGCGCACGCCTTTAATCCCAGCACTCGGGAGGCAGAGGCAGGTGGATCTCTGTGAGTTCAAGGCCAGCCTGGGCTACCAAGTGAGTTCCAGGAAAGGCACAAAGCTACACAGAGAAACCCTGTCTCGGGGGAAAAAAAGAGAGAAAGAGAGAAAGAGAGAAAGAGAGAAAGAGAGAAAGGAAGGAAGGAAGGAAGGAAGGAAGGAAGGAAGGAAGGAAGGAAGGAAGGAAGGAAGGAAGGAAGGAAGAAAGAAAGAAAGAAAGAAAGAAAGAAAGAAAGAAAGAAAGAAAGAAAGAAAGAAAGAAAGAAGAAAGAAGCCCCTCCCCTCCAAGTTGCTTTTGGTCATGGTGTTTATCATAGCAATGGAAACCAAACTAGTATAATGTCCTTTCCTCTGTTCACTGGTCTTGGGCTTTTTTGTTTTGTTTTGTTTTGTTTTGTTTTGTTTTTTGAGACAGGGTTTCTCTGTGTAGCTTTGCGCCTGTCCTGGATCTGGCTCTGTAGACCAGGCTGGCCTCGAACTCACAGAGATCCACCTGCCTCTGCCTCCCTAGTGCTGGGATTAAAGGCGTGAGCCACCACCGCCCGGCTGTCTTGGGCTCTTTTCTGTTGCATTTTTCTCCCAAGGGTCTGGTGATTCACGACTATTGTCTGGTATTTAACTCCAGTTCATTGCTGAGAATGGAAGCAAATTCTCATGCATGCTGGGCTATGCCTACTGAGCTACATCCCAAATCCCTTAACTGAGATTTTAAATGCAGCAATCAACTGCAAGGGACGCGCTGCTTCACACAAACATTGAACTTACAGCACCGGATGAGACCATGGGAAAATGCAGGTGTCTAAGAGAACTACCAGTAAAGGATCTACAACCTCCCCTTCCCCACAGACCAGAATCCCAAGAACATCGAGGCAGCACAGACTAATGACTCCCACTCACCTCGCCTGCAAACAGCACCACGTGGACCCTGGAGATCCAGTGGGATCTGAAAACTCCAACTTTCAGCTCAGTGCAGCTGTGGCAGCAATTCACTCCATAAGCATTCTTCTTTTCTATACTTTCCATTCATCCACTTGTATCATGATGGTTTTGCCTTGTTTCGTATATCGCCCAGTTAGGTATTAGGACTCTCCACCCAGTTTACTATAAGGCATCCTTTAGTATATTCTTCAGCATATACAACTCTCATTCCTGCATCTTTTCCTCTTTCTCTCATCCTTACTCCATTCTCTTTTTACCTTTTCATTATAGCCTTCTATGGTGGTTTGAGTAAGAATGGCCCCATAGGCTCATATATTTGAATGCTTAGTTATCTGGGAATGGCACTGCTTGAGTAGGTGTGGCCTTGTTGGAGTAGGTGTGGCTTTATTGGAAGAAGTGTGTCACTGGGGTGGGCTTTGAGGTTCCAGATGCTCAAGTCAGGCCCAGTGTGTCACTCTCTTCCTGTTGCCTGCCAATCCAGATGTAGAGCTCTCAGCTGCTTTTCCAGCACCATGTCTGCCTGTGTGTCACCATGCTTCCCACCATGAAGACAAAGGACTAAACCTCTGAAACTGTAAGCCAGCCCCAATTAAATGTCTTCCTTTAGAAGAGTTGCCATGGTCATGGTGTCTCTTCACAGCAATAGAACACTGCTGACTAAGGCACAGTCTATAGCTTTAATAATCTCTAAAATCTGTAGACTCTAACAGTATCCCAACTTTCCACTCCATTTTTTTTCTTTGCCAAGTTGATGTAATATTTAATCCTTATTCTTACCCACTCTACTTCCCCATCCCCTCCTAATATTATTAGCAAAAAAACTATCCTTGGTTGTTTATCCTTCAAGTTACTGAAATCAAAGAGGTCATTGTTATTAGTTGGTTAGTATGACAGCTGCATAGGGGTAATAGCAAGGAGCTGCTGTTCTCAGAGTTAATATCTTACTCAAGGAATAATATAGCATCACAGCAGGCATCTTGAGCTCCTATATTGAGGAACTATGTTTTTAAGGATTACATATATGCATATGTCCTCAGAAGTCTTAAATATGCATCTCTCTCTGTGTGTGTGTGTGTGTGTGTGTGTGTGTGTGTGTGTGTGTATGTGTATGTGTATGCAAGTACCCTCAGAAGTCAAAATACGGTGTAATAGTAATCCTAACTAAGAGAAGTTGATACCAAGAATGGGGGGTTGCTGTGACAGACCTGACCATATTATTTTGGGGAAGACTGTGGAAGGACATTGGAACTTTGGGCTAGAAAAGCCATTGAGTGTTTGAGAGCTCAGTGAGCTGTTATGTAGTAGCCTGAGAGGTAAGAATGTTGAAAGCAGGGTAGATGATGAAGGCCTAGCTTGTGAAGTTTCAGAGGGAAGCAAAAACTCTACCAGGCCTACAGTGTGAAAAATATGTAGCATCTGGTCAGCTGGAGCTGAAGAATCAGCTGTGATTAACAAGAGATCAGAACCAGTAAATTAAAACCTTTATACTGGTCAGCTGGGGCTGAAGAACCAGCTGTGATTAAGAAGAGACTAGCATCATTGAGGTGAAATCTTATGGTAAGTGTTTCCTCAGGGTCAGCACACAGAAGCTGTGTTTCAGAAGTGGCCAAGATTGTACCTCCTGTTGGTAACCTAACCTGGTCATATAGGAGTCAGCCAGGTGGGAGACTGGAGAGCAGCTGAGAGCAGCTGAGGCTTACACTGTGCGGCAGAGCTGGAGTTCTGAAGAAAGACCAGGAGAGGCTGTTGGTGAAAGTGCAGCCTACTTGCAGCAAAAGACCCCAGCATTTTGGAGATGTCAGTATTGTAGGATGAGCAGTCAGGACAGCAGTAGGTAGGGAGTGCAGCCAAACTGAGCCTAGAAGACAAGCTGTGTGTGATGCTGAGGGCAAAGCCAGAAAAGACCCCTTGGAGGAGCCCAGAAGATCATGAATGTATCCCAGACATTGGGCAGAGTTATTTACCCAGTTGGAGTTTGCTTTTGCTTTGATTTCATTGTGACTGTGCCCTAGTTCTTCCCTCTTGAAGTAAAAAAGCATTTAATTTATTTTTGATTTTACAAGACACAATTGAGAGGCCTTGGATTTTAAAAGAGACTATTTTAAAGAGACTGAATTTTTAAGTGTTTGTATTTTTAAAAACTGGGGTTTTTTTAAATTTGGGGTGTTAATATTGTACTGTTGATAATAATGTGTGATCTTGGGGAAGAAAGGAAAGGTTATGGCTTAATAATGATGTGCGTGTGTGTCAAGTTGCCAAGGGGTCACTTGTGCTGGCTAGTTTTATGTCAACTTGATACAAGCTAGAGTTATCTGAAAGGACAGATTCTCAACTGAGAAAATGCCTCCATAAGATTGGGCTGTAGGCAAGCCTGTCGGGCATTTTCTTTTTTTTTTTTTTTTCTTTTTCTTTTCCAGATTGGAAAGCAAGGGAGGACATTTTCTTAATTAGTGATTGATGGGGGAGGGCCCAGTCCACGGAGGGTGGTGCCATCCTCAGGCTGGTGGTCCTGGGTTCTATAAGAAAGCAGGCTGAGCAAGCGATGGGGAGCAAACCAGTAAGCAGCACCCCTCCATGGCCTCTGCATCAGCTCCTGCCTCCCAGTTCCTGCCCTGTTTGAGTTCCTGTCCTGACTTCCTTCAGTGATGAACAGTGATGTGGAAGTGTAAACCGAATAAACTCTTTTCTCCCCAGGTTGCTTTGGTGGTGGTGTTTCATAACAGCAATAGTAACCCTAACTAAGACAGGGAGATAACCCACTTAGTTCACTCCGTGCTGCCCATATGTGCATGGTGTGGGGCCATGCACTGGAACACAGGAAACGCACCAGTGGCCACACCCTCAAAGAAGAATGACTCCCCCTCCCCCAGCAGCTATCAGCTGCTAATGGCTGAGGAAATGTTTTCTGAACTACAAACTATTCTACCACGTCCAAGTCCTATTTGAACATTGCAAATGCTTCGACTGAAAGAATATAGCTGATAAAAAATTAACTCAGCAAAGGAATGACACCAGATGCATAAATCTCAGTACATAAGGCGCACAAAATCCAAGACGGCCTAACTCCTCCAAAAGTCGCCAATTCTTCCGTAATGGCATCTCGTGAGAGTGAGTTAGAGGCAAGTCCTGGCAGAGAATTCCAAAGGCTAAGTATCAGTATGTTTACAGAAAGCAAAGAGGAAAATAAGCTCACAGTTGAGAACATAAACAGCTGAATGAAACAGGGGGCAATGCAAGATGTCAAAAAAGAACTCAGCAAAGACAAACACTGAAGAAAAAAGCATTCTGAAATTCTGGGAATGAAAACCATGGTAAGTCAAATAAAAAGCTCTGTCGGAGGGATCACGAACAGAATGGATCAGGGAGAGGTCAGAATATCTGAGCTTGCAGACAAGGTGGGTGAACTGGAAAAATCTAACAAGCGAAAGATGAAATAATAAGGTGGGAATAAATTGGAAGTCCAAGATAAATGTAACATTCTGCAAAGACCAAGTCTACAGACAACAGGCATGGAAGAAGGAGAAGAGTCTAGCTCTCAAGGCATAGAGAAATGTTTTCAAAAGAATCACAACAGAGCATATTTTGTGCAGTGAATAGTGGTTAACGCAGAAACTCACAACTGGTCAAACTGCAGAGAATAAGTGTCAGTGGAGTGCTCAGCCACAAAGGGACATCTATAACAATTCGCACCAAGGTTCAGGGACCATCTCAGGAGACGAGCAGGAAGACTGTAACAGCCAGTAGTCGAGGGATACAGGAGCAAAATGGTGTTTTGTGGACATGACCGGACCACTGTATTCATGAACTCACAGCAGCTGTTGTGACCTGCACAAGACTTCTGCAATATCAAACCTGCTAACGTTCTATTGAGAGACTCACCAGCCCCCGTTGGTAACAGGAGAGCTATTGACAGTTGATGGCTTCTGGTGGATGGAAAGTTAGTTTTCTTTAAGACTGTGGTTCTTGGTAGGTCAACTACACTCCAGTGGATGACCTCATACCCAGGACTATATTAGCAGAAGAAATTGGACTTGATAAGTTGTTGCTGTTGTTGTTGTTATTGTTATTATTATGGTTTTTCAAGAAAGGGTTTCTCTGTGTAATGGAGAACTCACTCTGTAGACCAGGCTGGCCTCGAACTCACATAGATTTGCCTGTCTCTGTCTCCCGAGTGCTGGGATTAAAGGCATATGCCACCACTACCCAGCTGAGTTATGATTTTTTTTTGGAGCTGAGGATCAAACCCAGGGCCTTGCGCTTGCTAGGCAAGCGCTCTACCACTGAGCTAAATCCCCAACCCGAGTTATGATTTTTTAAAAGAAAGACATGAAGCCGGAGGGTATAAAGAGATAGGGGTTGGATCTGGGTGGAATTAGGGGGAGCAGGGAGTGAATATGATCAAAATACATTACATATACACTGTGGGATACTATTGAATTATAAATAAAAGTGAATCATGAACATTGTAGGTAAATGAATAAAACTAGTAAAGATCATATGAGTGAGGTAACCCAGGACCAGAAAGACAAACATCATATATGTTCTCCATCTGAGGCTCCCAGTTCTAAATCATCAGATGTGAGTACACAGCCTGGAGTAACTGCAAAAGCCAAGAAAGTAAAATGGAATTAAAAGGAGATTGTAGGGGTTTAGGGAGCAACAGGAGGGGGGTAGCAGGGTCCTAGTGGTCTAGTTAGAGAATCAAGAAAAAGGGGTAGCTCTAGTTAGGGGGAGGGAGGTAAATAGAGAAAAAGAGAGGAGTAAAATACCAGTAAGGATGTCTGAAAAAGTCATCAGGAATTGCACTATTAACTATCAATCCCTTCCCCCCCAAAAAAACCCTTATAATATGTGAAAGTCTGTGTATGAATATACATGTGTGGCTTAAATGAAATTTTCTCATATGGGCTGACAATGCTCCCTCCAAGAGCCAAAGACTGTCTAAAACTCCAACACCAGGCATGCGAAGCCTTCTTTTGAGCTGTTGGTCAGGGCTGTCCAAGAGTTTCTCAAAACATTACAGGCTATTGCTATTGTTCTTGGTTGCCTCCCCAGAGGTGGAAGATAAGTCCCTATTGCTGAAGACACCATGCACCTCAGGCCCAGGGCCCTATTGTATGACAAGACTTTTCCTGGGGAGACGTAACACACACCTCTTCTCACCCCAGTTAGGAGTCCATGACAGGCCAAAGTACAGATGCCACCAAAGTTCTAAGTTTTATTTGGGTTACTTGCAGGGATATGGTGAGCACCACTGCTCCAGAGACAGTGGGGCCTGGGAGAATGGAGCTGACAAATGAGGTGGACTAAAGTCTCATGCACTAGCCAAGTTCATTCAGAGCATCAGATCATTTATACTCTGAGGGTTAAGAATCACATGAGTAAAGTCCTCATGAGTTCAAGATTTATACAATCGCAAGGACAAGCTGCATGTGGCAAAAACATGTTTTTCCATAGAAGCATACAGAAGATAGTTTAAACATTTAATTGAAGAACAGCAGCAAGCAATAATGAGTGATCAGAAGTAAACTCACTCCTATCTGCTACACCTGGGAGGAGAACAAAAAGAGTCTAAGAACAATTCCAGGTTTTGAAGAAACTGAGGTCACAAGACTCTTGGAGTGTTCTCACAAGCATTCACATTGACTCCTCACATTGACTCCATCCTGGCCCTTTTCTGACAGGTGAGAGTTTACTTACAGGATCGGAAATTATTCAAAGGCAGCTTTATCACCAAAGCCCATCCCAACACAGGTGACAGCTCACAAAAGCGGGGAACCTAGAGCCCACTGCACAGCCTGAAGGCAGTTCAACAGGGTGAAGGGTGTCCTTTCCATGTGAACCAGCTGCTGGAAACCTCTTCAGGCAGGTTGACAGGCTTCTGCTTCTTGCCTGCAGCTGGTCTAGCCTCACAGTTTCCTTTGCAGCTTGGCTTGTCTGGGAGTGACTCAGAGCAGTCTTTATCATTTACTCTGGGAGGGAGGGGCCTAGTGAATCTGGTCAGTTTCAGGAACTTCTGGAGCTATTTTGAGTTGTTCACCTTCCGGCTTAACAAACTTCTCTGCAGGATGAAATGTCGAACTTCTCTGCAGGGTGAAATGTTTCAATCTCTAGGAAAATGCTACACAACAGGCCCTGAGCTGAAACTGAACAGACCTGAAAGTGTCTCCCCACCACCCCAGGAGTAACTTTTATGGTATCAAAATGTGCCATGCAATCTTCCAAGTGAGGGAAGCAACCAATAGTCCTACCCGGCTATGCTGCCTAGGAATCACAAGGAGCCGCACTGCATGATAACCCTAGGAGTGCAGTAGTGGAATAAATACCTTGGCAGTAACCAACAGCTCTCTAGTTGAACTTAAGACCTACTCAAGCACAGGGAAGTCATGTCTGGTACTAGAAACCTAGCCAGATACCCAGGGCTAGTGAAGTTATGTATCTCGGAAGAGAACCTACAGCTACCCCTTTACTAATCCAGTATAACCCCTAACTGCATTCTATTTGTTCTTATACCCACGGGTAAGTTTAGTCCTCACCCCTCATCAAGGAAACGTCTCTTTGCAGTAGAGACTATTGCAGAAAACCACAGACAATTAAAATACAGACTTGTGGAGCTCAGTCCCAATGGACAAAGCTACAAAACAAACCCTGCACTTGAGGCTCAGGGAACATAAAGAAAGAGGGTGTGGAAAGACTGTGAGAGTCAGAGGATCATGGAGTTTGCTATGAGAGTGTATCTCCTAGGAATATCAAAATCTATACTCAAAGTCTGTCCAGTATGACGGTCTAAACATGAGCTAAACAAGGACGACAGCAACAGACATGCTAAAGTAGATAGGGGAAGGCCCAGGAGGCCTCAACCCTACACAGTGAAAGACGTGCAACTAAGGAATGCTCAGAGTGGGAGAAATAGTCTTCTCCAGGAAAGAGTACACAAGCTGGTTATCTAATAACAAATGGTAAGCCCTAAAAACATACACACAAGTAGCTTTATACATACTGAACAATCTGTACTTAGAAATATATATACATGCGCCGGGCGGTGGTGGCACACGCCTTTAATCCCAGCACTCGGGAGGCAGAGGCAGGCGGATCTCTGTGAGTTCAAGGCCAGTCTGGGCTACCAAGTGAGATCCAGGAAAGGCGCAAAGCAGCTACACAGAGAAACCCTGTCTCGAAAAACCAAAAGAAAAAAAAAAAAGAAAGAAATATATATACATATGTGTATGTGCGTGTAACAATGAAAAAGAGGGCATGAATTTGAGAGGGCAAGGAGTGGTGTATGGGAGTTTGGAAAGAGGAAGGGGAAGGAATAAATGATGTAATTATAATCTCAAAAACAGTAAAAAGAAATAATGTATAAAAACATATTGAACAAATTTCCAAAAGAATTAATAAAATTGTTACATTAACAAAAGAATCGTAACAGAAAATTTCCAGAGTTAGGAAAAGAGATGCTAATCTATATATAAGAGGCACTTAGCATGTCAAACAGACAAGACTAGAAACGAACCACCCCTTGTCATAGTTGAATTAAGATGCTAAATACACAGAACAAAGAAAGTATAAAGAAAACAGCAAAAGAGAACCACTAAGTCACATACAAAGGAAGGCCCATCAGAACAACAGCAGATTACTCACCTGAAAACTTCAAAAGCCAGGCGGCCTTGGGATTATGTATTTCAAGTTCCGAAAAACAACAACTGGCAGCCCAAAACTACTATACCCAACAAAGCTATCTGTCATAGTTTAAATGTGACCCCTAAAGCATCTCTACAGGAAATACTCGAAGGAATCTTTTCCACTGGAGAGAAAGACATCTACCCACAAGGCCACAGGAAAGGGTCTTTTGTGCTTCAATGTGAATTTTTAAATTGTTATATTTCTCTGAAGAATCATACTAGAATTTTGATTAGGATAACATTGAATCATGGATTGCTTTTGGCAGGATGACAATTTCACATTAATCAATTCTGATCATGAGCATAGGAGCGCTTTCTATTTTCTAGTATCTTTCTCAACTTCTTCAGTGTTTTCATTGTAGACAGGGTGTATGTGTGTGTGTGTGTGTGTGTGTGTGTGTGTGTGTGTGCGCGCGCGTCTGTCTGTCTGTCTGTCTGTCTTCTGTAAATGCCATTGTTGCTCAGTTTCTTTTTCAGTATGTCTGTCATTGGAATACAGGAAGCCATGTATTTTTTTTATATTACTTTTGTGTTGTACCACTTTAATGAAAGAGTTTATCAGCTCTAGAAATTTTCTGGTGGAATCTTTAAGGTCTCTTATACATAGAGAATTGTATAATTGTATCATCTGCAAATGAGAATACTTTGACTTCCTCCTTTCCTATTTATATCCCTTTTTAATTTAATGTCTTCTCTTTCTAATTGCCCTAGCTACAACTTTAAGCACTATATCAAATAGGAATACTAGCTTATTTAGCAGAGTTTAGAAGCATTCCTTCTTTTTGTCTTGTTCCTGATCTTAATGGGAATGCTTTGAGTTTTTCTCCATTTATCAAGATATTTATTACAAACTTGGCATATAAAGCCTTTAGTGAGATGTTTCCTCTCTCTTTAGTGTTCTGGGGTCTTCAATGCTTTTTTTAATTTTTTTATTTTCTGTGCATTGGTGTTTCACCTGCATATATGTCTGTGTGAGGGTGTCAAGTCCCCTGGAACTGGAGTTACAGACAGTTGTGAGCTGATGTGTGGATGCTGTGAATCGAACCCCGGTCCTCTGGAAGAGCAGCCAGTGCTCTTAACCCCTGAGCTATCTCTCCAACTCCTCAATGTTTTAAAGATGCATTTATTTTATTTTATACAGATATATATTTTGCCCCTTGTGTCTGTATGTTTACCATCTGCATGCTCAGAACCCACAGAGGGCAGAAGAGAGCATAAAAATCCCTTGAAACTGGAGTTATGGATTATTGTGAGATACCATATAGGTTCTGGGAACTGAACCCAGGTACTCCACAAAAGCAGCAGGTACCTTTAACTACTGAGCAACCTCTCTAGCCTGTTTGGGATCTTTTAGCAAGAAGGGATCTTGGATTTTGTCAAAGGAATTTTCTCTGTTTATTGAGATGATCATGAGATTTCTCTTTGAGTCTAGTTATGTGAGATATATATCTATATACCATTTCTGCATCTATGGAATGAAACAAATTTGATCACGATGAATGATGTTTTGGAAGTGTTCTTGAATTCAGTTTTCAAGGGTTTTTTTTTGTTTGTTTGTTTCAAACAGGGTCTCACTATAATAGCTATGGCTGGCTTGGAAATCACTGTAGACCAGGCTGGCCTCAAACTCTCAGAGATCCACCTGCCTCTGCCTCTGCCTCTGCCTCTGCCTCTGCCTCTGCCTCTGCC
>CABHPR010155457.1:1242-52072 GCA_902168415.1 Peromyscus melanophrys | reverse complement strand
CTGCCTCTGCCTCTGCCTCTGCCTCTGCCTCTGCCTCTGCCTCTGCCTCTGCCTCTGCCTCTGCCTCTGCCTCCTGAATGCTAGAATTAAAGGTATTTGACACTATGCCTACTGCATTTTTTGAGACAGGATCTTACTAAATTGTCCAGGCTGGCTTTGAACTCTCAATCTCTCTGTCTCAGCATCCTGAGTAGTTGGGATTATCAACATGTGTCACTGTGCCCAGCTGTATTTCACCTCCTTAGGAATCTTAGGGATTTGAGTTTGAATTCCAACTCTGACATCCTTATATCTGTGAATCTCAGTTCTTGCCTCTGTAACATACACAATGTCTCAGACAGCACATAGTCCCAGGTGGGACAATAGCTTCTACCTAATAGAAATTTGGGGAGATTTTCATAGATACTGCATATAAAGCATCCAACACCAGGCTTGTCAGACAGCAGGTGTCAAAAATAGGAGCGATCATTTCTTAATGGGGGTGAGTGGGAAATAAGATTGGAAAGATTTGAACCAGGTTTTCAGAAGACCTGGAATGCCAGGTCTTATTCTTGTGACACTGAGGAACCTTGGCAGTCTCGTCAGCAGGTGAGTGGATTGATCCCAAAGAATTTGTGGCATTGTTCCTTTAGTCTGGTCTGGGAAAGGAACAAGAAGCCCTTGGCACAGCAGCTCTTGGGTTAAAATCTTTGCCTGCATCTGAGTTATTTGTAACCCGTTGTCATGGCAACAAGTTGGCAAGCGAGCCAGTGCTGCAAGCTCCTGACAGTGGGGCGGGGAGGCCAGTGGGAGAAGACAGAAGATTTGAAAAAAAGGTTCATCTGTGACCAGTGTCTCACTTTCCTCTGATTTGTCCAAAGCTTTTCAGCTGCAGATGAGGGTGAGCGTCCTCTAGGGAGAATCATTGGATGTTGGGGCTTCTCCTCCCTGATCTCCTGATATTTCAGATGTGAAAATAGGCTGAGAGAGGTCCAGTAGCTGGCTCAAGGCCACAAGGAAAGTCAGGGATAGAAAGAGTAGTAGCCCCTGGACCCCCTTTTTAAAAAGCACTCTGTGTCATGGACCTGAAGCACCTGGAGTAAGCCCTTGAGAACAATTCATCCACCCCCTACACACACACACACACACACACACACACACACACACACACACACACACACACACCTGCCTTTTTGTTGTTCTTTTTCATATGGCAAACTATGACCCAGAGTGGTTTACAACTGACCGGGCACCACACAGCAATTCTGAGATTGAGACTGGTGATCTCTTAGGCCTCTATGCTGACTGCCAATGTAGAGCCTCCCATGGTAATATTGGTTCATCTGCCTTGGCCTTTGATGGCCTCCAAAGGCACATGTGTTCTGGTCATATATTCCCTTTCCCATAATTTCTTCAGTTGAATGCAGGGATGTCTGTATTAGCCACTTTTCTCATTGCAAAATACCCAACAAAAGCAACCTAAGATGAGAGGGTTTATTCTGGCTCACAGTATGAGGGTAAAGTCCCACATGGCAGGGAATGATGGCATGGTGGCAAAAGCATGAGGTGGTGGGGCACATTGCATCCACAGTCACGATCCAGGAGTGATGAATGCTGATATACCAGCTGGCTTTCTCCTTTCTCCATTTTTATTCAGTCTGAAACTCTAGCCCATAGGATGTTGTACTCACTTTCAGGGTGCATCTTCCCCTTTTCAGTTACTCCTCTCTGGAAGCGCCCTCACAGATAAACTCAGAGGTGTGTCTCCTAGGTGATTCCAAATCCAGTCAAGTGCACAATGGAGATTTGCCATCAATGTACCCTCCTGCCTGAAGCAAGGGCAGCACTGTTGTGTAAATATCATGCAATCCCACTCACTCTGACCCAAGTCACTCACAAGGCTAGGCACTTTCTGAATCCTGAGCATTTTTTCTTTTTAGTGTGTGTGTGTGTGTGTGTGTGTGTGTGTGTGTATGTGTGTGTGTGTGTGTGTGTGTGTGTGTGTGTGTGTGTGTGCATGCATTCTACCCTTAAGAGTAGTTTGTTTCCCCAGTGGGACTCCTTTGGAGAAAACTAAATTTACATTTGCAAGTGTTTATCAATTGGATATTGCTTCTGGGTTAGAGATAGGGGCAAGTGTCCACTTCTTACAGTTCTAGGACCCCTCCTGGTGCAGACCTGTGTAGACCCTGTGCATGCTGCCTCAGTCTCTGTGAGTTCATATATGCATTGACCATGTTGATTTTGAAGGCCTTGTTTTCCTGGTGTCTGTCATGCTTTCTGGCTCTTACACTCTTTCTATCTCCTCTTACACAAGGTTCCCTGAGGGGAGGAATTGATGGAGACATTCCATTTAGGACTGAGTGTTCAAAGGTCTCACTCTCTTCATAATGTCTGGCTGTGGGTCTCTGATTGTTCCCATCTGCTTCAGGATGAAGCTTCTCTGATGATGGCTGAATACGGCACTGATCTATGAGTATAGCAGAATGTCATTAGGAGTCATTTCATTGCTATGTTCCTTTAGTAGAACACTATCTCATTATTCCCTAGGTCCCTGGGCTATCTGGTCTAAAGTTCTTGGTCATCTAAGCAGTGTCAGGTATGAGTTCCATCTCATGGAGTGGGCTTTAAGTCAGATCAGATATTGGTTGGTGAGCTAGAGAGATGGCTCAGTGGTTAAGAGTTCTGGTTGCTCTTCTAAAGGTCTTGAGTTCAATTCCCAGCACCCGCATGATGGTTGTGCACCATCCATCTATAGTTAGATCTGAGACTGTCTTCTGACATAACGGTGTACATGCAGAAAGAGCATTCATGTACATAAATAAATAAATCCTTCAGATATTGGTTGGTCACTCCCACAAGCTTTGTGCCACTATTCCACTAGCATATATTACAGTTAGAACACCATTATAGATAAGGGTTTGTGCTGGCATGGTGTTTGTTTCTCCTTTGGTAGCATGTGGAGTACCTTCCTATACCAAAGACATTAGCATGTATGGGTGAAGTCCTTGTGTAAGCACCAGCTAGACTTCATGTTCAGTGAGTTGTGTGGATGTTGTCTTCAGCAATGGGGCCTTGCCATCAGTTTGTGGAGAGCAACCTATAGTCTTCACAACAGCCCAGTTGTTTGGGGGTTCCCATAGGACCCATTTGGCCAACAACTCAATAAGATGTAACCCAATCCTGGTCCTGGCACTTCATTTGGTGACAAGAGATGGCCAGTTGGTGACTCCATCTCTCCTGTTATTTGGTGATTTCATTTAGAGCACCTTTATATATGTATATATTTTAGTAAATTTCCACTGTATTTGGTTTCCATACTACCTCTCAAATGGCCTCTAATTTTAGCTCTCTCCCTGTGTTTCCTCTGTTGTCCCCTTCTTCCCTCTCCCAACCCACTTGATTCTCCCATTCCAGTCCCCCTTTCATCCATCCATAATTATCTATTCTACTTCCCTTTACTAGGGAGATCTATCTGCACTCCCCAAGTCCCTTACTCTATACCTACTGTCTGTGGTACTAAGGATTGTAGCTTGGTTATCATAGACTTTACAGCTAATATCCACTTATGAGCGAGTACATACCATGTTTGTCTTTCTGGGTATGGATTAACTCAATCAGGATGGTTTTTTCTAGTTCCATCCATTTACCTGTGAATTTCATGTTTTCATTTTTTAATAGCTTAGTATTAATCCATTGTGTAAATATGCTACATTTTTTATCCATTTTTCTGTTGAGGGATATCTAGGTTGTTTGCAATTTCTGGCTATTTTTAATAGAACAGCAATTAATATGGATGAGTAAGTGTCCTTGTGGTAGGATGAAGTGACCTTTGGGTATATGCCTAAGAATAGTAGAACCAGATCTTGAGGTAGATCAATTCCTACCTTCCTGAGGCACTGCCACACTGATTTCCATAGTGACTGTACAAGTTCATACTCCCACCAGCAATAGATGAGTGTCCTCTTATTCCACACCCTCGCCAGCATGAGCTGTCACTTGTGTTATTGATCTTAGTCATTCTAAAAGACATAAGATGAAATTTCCAAGTCATTTTGATTTACATTTCCCTGATGACTAAGGATGCTGAACATTTCTTTAAGTGCTTCTCGGCCATTTAAGTTTCCTTTGTTGAGAATTCTCTGTTTAAGTTTGTACCCCATTTTTAATTAGGTTATTTATTTTCTTCTTATTTCTTTTGTATTAGAACATAGAAAATAGATTCTTCTCCCATAAAATACACCCCAACCACAGTTTCCCCTCCCTCAACTCCTCCTAGCTCTCCTTTCACCTCCTCTCTTGCCCAGATCCACGCCTCCTTTTCCTCTTCAGAAAAGAGCAGGACTCCAAGAGATGACCACCAAACAGGGCAAAACAAGATATAGTAAGACAAGTTGAAAGCCCTTATAGCGAGGATAGACAAGGCAATCTAATAAGAGGAAAAGGGTCCCAAGAGCAGGCAAAAGAGTTGAGACACCCCCACTCCCACTACTAAGAAAAAACACCAAGCTAAGAGCCATAACATATATACAGAGGACCTGGCACAGACCCATGCAGGCCCCATGATTGCCATTTCAGTCTCTGTGAACCATGTGATTCCTGGTTAGTTGATTTAGTGGGCCGTGTTCTCCTGGTATCCTCCATCCCCTTTGACTCCTACAGTCTTTATCCCCCTCTTCCATGGGGTTCCCAAAGGTCCAAGGGAAGGAACCAGATGGAGACCTCCAATTTAGACTTTCTCTGCATAATGTCTAGCTGTGGGTCTCTGTACCTGCTCCAGTCTGCTGCCAGAGGAAGTCTCTTTGATAATGATTGGACACAGTACTGATCTATGAGTATAGCAAAATCTCATTTCATTTCATTTCATTTATTTATTTATTTATTTTTGCCAGTTGTGTTTGGTTCTACCCTAGGTCTCTGGGCTATCTAGTCTCCAGTTCCTGGCCATACAGGCAGTGTAGGGTACAAGCTCCCTCTCTTGGCATGGGACTCAATTCAAATCAAACATTAGTTAGCTACTCCCAAAAGTTCGGTGCCACCATTGCCTCTGATCTTGCATGGAAGGTTTTGTGGTTGGGTTGTTGTCTAGGTTTCTCTTTCTGTAGCCTGCAGAGTGCCTTCCAACACCAAAGAGACTAGAACTTAGGGGTGAAGGCTCCAGGTCCATACCAGCTCAACCTCTCTATATTCAATGAGCTGTGTGGAAGTTATCCTCAGAAATGGGGCCTCCACTGTCAGTTTTCAGAGAGCAACCTTCTGTCCTAGCATCAGCATGGGTTGTTTAGGGATTTCAATGGGACCCTCTCAGTCAGCAACTCAACCAAATGTAACCCAGTCCCACTACTTGAAGCCTTGCCTGGATACAAATGGCCAGTTCAGACTCCATATCCTCCATTACTAGGAATCCTCACTAGGGTCACTTACCACCAAATGCTGCCCAATTCCAGCTGTCTCTCCCTGTGCTCTCTCCCTCCACCTGATCTCTCCCACTTCTGTCCCCATCTACCTCCAGTCCACCTGCAGAATCTATTCTATTTCTCCTTCTCAGGGAGATCCATGTCCCTAACCCCATAGCCCTCCTCTTTTCCTAACCTCTCTGGGTCTGTGAATTGTAGCTTGGTTATCATTTACTTCACAGCTAATACCCACTTATAAGTTGAGAACATACCATGTTTGTCTTTCTGGGTCTGGGTTACCTCACTCAGGATGATTTTTTTCTAATTGTGTCCATTTGCCTGCAAATTTCATGGTGTCATTTTTTTAACAGCTGATTAATACTCCATTGAATAAATGTACCACATTTTCTTTATCCATTCTTAGTTGACGGGCATCTAGGTTGTTTCCAGGTTCTGGCTATTATGAATAGAGCCCCAATGAACATAGTTGAGCAAGTGGTAGGATAGAGCATCCTTTGGGTATATGCCCAAGAGTGCTATAGCTGGGTCTTCAAGTAGATTGATTTCCAAATTTCTGAGGAGCTGCCATACTGATTTCCATAGTGACTGTACAAATTTGCTCAAATCAGAAATGTAGGAGTGCGGGCGTTGGTGGCGCACGTCTTTAATCCCAGCACTCGGGAGGCAGAGGCAGGAGGATCTCTGTGAGTTCAAGGCCAGCCTGGGCTACCAAGTGAGCTCCAGGAAAGGCGCAAAGCTACACAGAGAAACCCTGACTCGAAAAACCAAAAAAAAAAAAAAAAAAAAAAGAAATGTAGGAGTGTTCCCCTTTTTCTACATCCTCCCTAGTATGAACTATCACTTGTGTTTTTGATCTTAGCCATTCTGACGGGTGTAAGATGGAATCTCAGAGTCATTTTGATTTGCATTTCACTGATGGCTAAGGATGTTGAGCATTTCTTTAAGGCTTTCCCCATTACTGAATAAAGGAGTCTGCTGTTTGCCTTTCACTGGACTCCAGTGTCTGTGTCATTGATGCCATGCCTTCTCACCTCCTCGTCCCAGGGAGCCGTTTAGACCCAGCAACAGATGTTGAACATTTCTTTAAGTGTTTCTCTTTGAGTTTCTTCTATTGAGAATTCCCTGTTTAGATCTGTACCCCATTTTTAGTTGGATTATTTGCGTTTTTTTAATATCTAGTTTCTTGAGTTCTCTATATATTTTGGAAATAGTCCTTTATTGGATGTAGAGTTTGTAAAAACAAAACAACAACAACAAAACCCTTTTGCTATTCCGTAGGCTGCCACTTTGCCTTACAGAAGCTTCTCAGTTTTAGTAGGTCTGTTCTCAAAGAACCAACTCTTTGTTTCACTGGTTCTTTGTATTGTTTTTGTTTGCTTGTTTCTATTTTATTGATTTTCAGCCCTCAGTTTGATTATTTCTTGCCAACCATTCCTTTTGGGTGTGATTTTTTTCTTTTTGTTCTAGGGCTTTCAAGTGTGTTGTTAAATCACTAGTATGAGACTTCTCCAATTATTTTATGTATGCCCTTGGTGCTATGAACTTGTTCTTAGAAGAGTCTTCATTGTATCCCATAAGTTTGCTTATGTTGTGTATTCATTTCCATTGAATTCTAATTCAAATAATTTCTTCCTTTCTTGACTCATTTTTCATTCAGTAGTGAGCCATTTAGTTTCCATGCGTTTGTAAGCTTTCTGTTGTTTGTGTTGTTGTTGATATCCAGCTTTAATCTCTGATGGCCTGATAGGATACAGGGAGTTATTTCAATTTTCTTGTATCTACTGAGACTTGCTTTGTGTCTGAGTATGTGGTCAATTTTGGAAAAAGTCCATGAGTTGCAGAGAAGAAGGTATATTCTTTTGTGTTTTGGTGAAATATTGTATAAATATCTGTTAGATCCATTTGGTTTATAACTTCAGTTAACTCCAGAATTTCTCTGTTTAGTTTTTGTCTGGATTACCTGTCCATTGGTGAGAGTGCAGTATTGAAGTCTCCAACTATCCTTGTGTGAGGGTCAATATGTGATTTAAGCTATAGTGGTGTTTCTTTTACAAAAGTGGGTGCCCTAGTGTTTGGGGAATAGATGTTAGGAGTTGAAAGGTCATCTTGGTGGACTTTTTCTTTGATGAGTGTGTAGTGTCCTTCCCTGTCTCTTTTGATTAGTTTTGATTTGAAATCTATTTTGTCAGATATTAAAATGGCTATCCCAGCTTGTTTCTTAGGTCCATTCGCTCTGAATCTATTTTCCTAACTCTACCCTGAGGTAACATCTATGCTTGATGCTGAGGTGTGTTTTAAGGTGTTTGTCTTGTGTTTCAGCTATGTGGCCATACTCAGGCCCTATTGGGGTTGTGTTGCTGGTCTTAAGTGAGGACAATGGTTAGAGAGTCCATAAATTTGAAAGTGGAGGTTTTGAACTTGGGAGGGGTAGGGAAGGGGAAAAGGAGGGGAGAAATATTTTATTTTGGGGTTTTGTTTTTTTTTCTGGAGCTGAGGACCGAACCCAGGGCCTTGAGCTTGCTAGGCAAGCGCTCTACCACTGAGCTAAATCTCCAACCCTGACATATTTTAGTTTTAATTTAATTAAATAAAAATAACAATAATACATATATGTCTACACATAGACAAAATTTTATGATGCTAAAAGTCAAACTCACAGCTGGGTGGTGGTGGTGGCACACACCATTAATCCCAGCACTCCAGAGGCAGAGGAAGGCAGATCTCTGTGAGTTCGAGGCCAGTCTGATCTTCAGAGCTAGTTCTAGGACAATGAGCTACACAGAGAAACCCTGTCTCCAAAAAAACAAAAAAAAAATGTGTAAAACTCACAAAATACAATAGAATAGTTGTCTTTGGGGGTAGTAGAATGGGAATAGAGTATGAGAATTATGCAAATAAAATAAACACAAATTTAGAGACATGAATTAACTAATGATGAAAATGTACCTGATCCTGGGGTTGGGGATTTAGCTCAGTGGTAGAGCGCTCGCCTAGCAAGAGCAAGGCCCTGGGTTCGGTCCTCAGCTCCAGAGGGAAAAAAAAAAAGAAAGAAAGAAAATGTACCTGATCCAATTAGCAAATTAAAGTTCTATTTCCCCCAACTAATGCATGTTCACTAATGAATATTTGAGAAAGAGGAATGATGTCAACAAGTCAGTTGTGACACTCTTCGTTGACTTGACTAGATAAAAGTTTCCCTGGAACCTTGCTTCTTGGCATGTCTTTGGGAGCATTCTAAAGAGGTCTGCCTGTGTATGCGGGTATACCAGTACATGGACTGGAGTCTTGGACTGGATGAAAAGAAGGAAGCTGAGCACTGAAATTCATCCTTTTTCCTCTCTCTCTTCTTCCCTCCTCCTCCTCCTCCTCCTCCTCCTCCTCCTCCTCCTCCTCCTCCTCCACCTCCTCCTCCTCCCTGAACATAGAACATAGAAGCAATGCCTTCGTCTCCCACTAATAATGGGGCCTATGCTGGGACACTTTGCTCAGCCTTGGTGCAGGGAGGAGGGGACTGGACCTGCCTCGGCTGAGTCTACCAGGCAGGGCTGACTCCGCAGAGGAGACCTTGCCTTGGAGGAGGTGGGAATGGGGGGGGATAGGGGGGATGGGGGTGGAGGGAGGGAAGACAGGGGAATTAGTGGCTGATATGTGAATTAAGGTTAATTATAAAATTATAGTTATATATATATCTATATATATACATATATATATATATATGAGCAATGCCTTATGTCTTTCCTGCCACAGTAGGCTGAGTCCTCTTCAAACTGTGAGCCAAAATAAACCTGCCCTCTCTTAAGTTCCTTTTGTAAGGTATTTGCTCTTAGCAACCTGAAAAGTATTAGTACAGTGGTGGAAGAGGAGCTTTCCATTCTTTCCATTATCGTTTCCATGTAAGAACATTGATTTTGATAACTATGCATAGATGAGGATACCTCTGGGGAAGTCTAGAATTCTTTTTTTTTTTCCAGAGCTGAGGACCGAACCCAGGGCCTTGTGCTTGCTAGGCAAGCGCTCTACCACTGAGCTAAATCCCCAACCCCGGAAGTCTATAATTCTACAAAGATGTTCTGCTATACAACTGGAACAGAAAATTTAAGCATAGATTTATTAAGAGGCTAAGAAAAATGATATCACCTTATTAACCTCACCCTTTCACCTTTGTAGACTAGCTCAGAACAAGAGAGACCTTTTGTTTTGTTTGTTTTGTTTTTTTGATTGTTTGTTTGATACAGGATTTCTCTGTCTTATAACTCCATCTGTAGACCAGGCTGGCTTCGAACTCACAGAGATCCAGCTGCTTCTGCCTCCCGCGTGCTGGGATTAAAGGCTTGCATGTGTGACCGCCACTGCCACCACCACCCCCTAGAGAGAGACCTTTTTGATATGCAGTTCCCCTCTCTGATAAGAATGAAATGAGTAGAATTGCCTGGCATCTCCAGTTTGTCAAGGTGCTGTTCAAGATGCCCACTGCTTCACTGCATCCCCATATTATTGGTGTAATAATGCATCTGAGATGCTGGGACTTGCTGAGAGTAATGAAAGAGGCCATAGACACTACTAACCCTACCAATGCCTTGGGTTGCTTGAGAAAGTCCAAACTTGAGCTTTCTGGAATAGCTCACCTACAGATATCTCCTACTGTCCCATGGATATCCCAAATGCTCTGGATGCATTAGTCCTCCCAGTACAGATTCCCAAGCACTCCATGGATGGCAAATGTGTCTCACATAGCCAGGTCAGTTCTGTAGGATTTGGAGAAGCACACAAACTTGAGCAGTTAAGGGTGCCATGCTATGGAGGTGGTGTGAGAATTAGGACTGACTTGAGAACCAATCCAGGTGTCCACAATCAAGAAAAGACTAGAATAGAGGCTTAAGAATTACCTTCTGGGCTAGGGAGATGGCTTATTGGTTAAGAGCACTGACTGCTCTCCCAGAGGACCAGGGTTCAATTCCTAGCACCCACATGGTGGCTCACAACTGTCTAGCTCCAGTTCCAGGAAATCCAACTCCCTTTCCTGGCCTCCAATGGCACTAGACACAAATGTGGTGCGCAGACATATGCAGGGAAAACACCCGTGCATATTAAATAAATAAACAACTTTAAAAAAAAAAGAATTACCTTCCAATGTGAACCAAGCAGCATGGGGCAGGCATATCTAAAGTACAGTTCAGGAACATCTTAGGAATTCCAAGATGGACTGACTGCTGAAGTCAAGCAGTAAAGCCTAAAGGATGTTGTTGTTTCTTTGGATATGAAAACAGCACCCAGGATTTGAAGGAACAGTAAATCTCAAGGAAACATGAACTCACCAAAGGACCTCATTATTATTACAGTAACACTAATGAAATGTAAATCTAAAAATCATCTGTAAAGAATGAAAAATCAGTGTTTCATCAAACATCATCAAGCTCTAAGAGAAAGCAGATAAATAAGTCAATAATAGCAGAAAAGAAAAATGCCTGATCAACATGAGATCAATAAAGAGAACACTAATTTTATAACTATAAGACAAAAATTCTGGGCATAAATAAAATATATAACAAATGAAATTAAAAACACAACAGAGGGGCTGGGGGGTGACTTCTGCTCGTTGGCTTTTGTCAACTTGACACAAACCTAGTCTTATCTGGAAATGGGGAATCTTAATTGAGAAAATAATAGGATTGGCCTATAGGCAAGTTGGTAGGACATTGTCTTGATTAATGATTGATGTGGGAGTGTCCAGCTCACTGTGACCAATGCCATTCCTGGGCAGGTGGTCCTGTGTTGTATGAGAAAGCAGGTTAAGCCGGGTGGTGGTGGTGGTGGTGGTGGTGGTGGTGGTGGTGGTGGTGGTGGTGGTGGTGGTAGTGGTGGTAGTGGTGGCTCACGCCTTTAATCCCAGCACTCAGGAGGCAGAGACAGGTGGATCTCTGTGAGTTCGAGACCAGCCTGGTCTACAGAGTGAATTCCAAGACAGCCAGAACTGTTACACAGAGAAACCCTGTCTCGGAAAACAAAAGAAAAGAAAGAAAGAAAGAAAGAAAGAAAGAAAGAAAGAAAGAAAGAAAGAAAGAAAGAAAGAAAGAAAGTTGAGCAAGCTAGTAAGCAGCATTCCTCCGTGGCTTCTGCTTCAGTTTCTGCCTCCAGGTTCCTGCCCTGACTTCCTTTGATAATGGATTGTGTCATGGAAGTGTAAGCCAAATAAACCCTTTCCTCCCCAAATTGCTTTTAGTCATGTGTTTTTTTAACCACAATAGAAACCCTAACTAAGACAGATTTTAGTACTAGGTTCCCAGGATATTGCTGTGGCGTCCCTGACTGTGTTGTTTGCAGGAGGAATGTGGAAGTATTTGGAACTGTGGACTGAAAAAGCCATTGTGCTCAGAGCTTAATGGATGTTCTGTGGGAGCTTGTAAAGTAAGACAATGGAGACCCGACTTATGATGTTTCAAAGGGAAGCAAAGACTACTGGAGCTGTTTGAGAAAGCAAGAAAGAAACAAGGAATTTATAAAGCAAGCAAAAAATAATCCTCAAAATGGCAGTAATAAGATTTATCTATCAACAAATATCTTGAATATAAATGAATTAAACTCTTCTATCAGAGGGCATACAGTGGTGAAATGGATTGATTTTTTTTTTAAAGATCCAATTGTATGCTGCCTACAGAAGACTTCAACTTTAAGGACAAACATAAAGTGAAAGGCTGTAAAAATATATTCAATACAAATGGAAATCAAAAGAGTAGAAGTAGCTACATTCATATCTGCAAGTAGACTTGTGGATGAAAAGCTGGGAAAAGAGGTTTCCATTCACCAAGAGGTCTCCATTCACCAAGAGGTCTCCATTCACCAAAGAGGTCTCCATTCACCAAAGAGGTGATCACAACTAGAAGTAAATATGTACCTCGCATTGGAGACCTTAGATATACAAAACAACTATTAGCAAATTTGAGGAGTGACATAGAAAAATATATTAAAATATCAGGGGATTGGAGAAGTTTTGGTAAGACAGTGAGTTGGAAGCTCCATCTATGAGATTGAATGAAAAGAAAGTTAAGACAGAAAAACAATAGACCCTGTTTCTATAAAAGAAAGTGTGATGATGCAAATTCTGAAAATATCTCTTTTTTTAAAATCATTGACTTATTTTTATTTTATGTGCACTGGTGTTTTGCCTGTGTGTTTGTCTGTGTGAGGGTCCCCTGGAACTGGAGTTACAGACAGTTGTGAGCTGCCATGTGGGTGCTGGGAATTGAACCCAGGTCCTCTAGAAGAGCAGTCAGTGCTCTTAACCACTGAGCCCTCTCTTCAGCCCCGAAAATATCTCTTATATTCTATGAGACTGGAACTTTTGCTGGACCTCACAGCCAAAGTTAATTATATACCTTGAGGTTACTTAAGACTTAAGACTGCTATCCTACTGTGTACTCAAACTGTTTACTGTGCCTTTAAGAGAACAATGTAGCGACAACCCTTCTTATTTGCCTTGGACTTCCTGTGTAATCAACTTTTACAACCTAAGCTAATGCTTAGCTGTAATCTTAAGATATGCCCCCCTCCATGCCTCAACCCAGAACAATGCATGTGTATCATTTGCTGAAAGCAGCAGAAACAGATGTTGAAAGCTACATCCTAAAATCTACCATAAAGATTGGAAGGGTGAAGCATCCTCTTACAGTTTATTGGTTAATAACCAATGCTGTTTGTAGTGCTGCTTTTTATCTGTCAGTTGGATCATTGGAGCCAGGGACTTAATCCTTGTAACGTTCTGTTAAAGACTTCTGTGAAGTGCCCTGTTCCTCACCCTTGTGATGTTTTCTGTGCCGTTCAGTCAAGGCAGAGTGAAGCCCTGTGTCGGGGACATACAGTCACACACAGACGCAGACACACAGACACATGACAGGCACACACAGAAGACACAGTCACACGCACAGCCACACACAGGGCAGACGCAGACACAGGGGCAGACAGATTCACAAGACGGCCTTCTTTAGGCAGGCACAGATTCAGACTCATGCAACAGACAGACCAGGCCCGAAGATGCAGGGCACACGACGTAGAGAATACAAATCTGGACATGCTCTTGGTTAAATGACTCCAAAGGGGAGTGCCTTTATTTGCTTCCTTAGTGAGATACCAGTGCATCATTGGTAACTCGGGAGTTAATCACTAATGCATATAATCCACACAAGAAAGAGTTAAAGAAAGCAGAAATAAGCCTAGGTGGGCTTTTCACCGCAAAGAAGCAGCCAAGACAATGTTCCTACTCACACCACACTGCTTGCATCAGGCCAAGTTCAGATGTGGTTGTCAGGGAAGTACCCTCAGCAGGTGCCAAGTCCTAGAAAAACTGGAGAGAGATGGTTCAGGCTGTGGAAACTCAAGCAAGAGGCTAGATCCAGGAGAGTCCAGAGCACCGTGGCCTGTAGAGCTAGAAGCAGAAACATGATGTGGGAATCTTGAAGCTGGGGAGTATCACTGTCCACACTTCCACCCCTGTCATTGCCTGGATAAGCTACCCAAGATTACATGAAGTGTATTGCAGAACTAGTGCCGTATCTTTATGGGCGCAACAACAGTAAAAACAGGCAGGAAGGCCTTTCATACCCTCAGAGACTCAGTCACAGAAAGCCCTGGGAGGGAAGACCGATCTCTAACACAGCAGAGACAAAGTGGTCATTTGTAGGCAGAGAGTCTCCAGCTGGGAAATCCTGGCAGAGGAGAATGTTGTCACAGAAATTCTTCTCAGCGGAAGGACACATTGAAGTACCTTGCTCAGATTACTGAAACTGGCAGCCCTGCCCCCACCTGTGGAAACTACAAATGACAATCCAAGGGGAGGGGGAAAGGCATGTCTTCCCAACTAGAAAGAAATACTGACTGTGATCCTAATCAATTTTATTTCATCTTATTGTTCATTTTAATTTTAGCTCTTATTACTTATATTTTTGTTCCTTGATTGTCGTGTTTTAACTTGTGTCTCACCGGAAAAGGCTTTTGTGACTGTTCTTTGTGTCTCTCCACCCGCTCTACAATATTTTTCTTTGCGGTTCCTGATATCTCTAACCGATATGCTTTTCTTCTCATTCTTATCCCTCCTTTGCTGCATTCGCGCCGCGCCTCATTTCACTACTTAAACACTAATACCCTCAGCTCTAAAAGAAATCTATAAACTTCCCCCCACTGGTACTCCAGTGCTCTGTCTCTAAATCGTCTCGTGAACACAAAGTGTGCAGGTGTCTCCTCGGGCACACCACAGGAACCACTGTCAACATTGTGTTCATTCCTTCATTTGGCTTCACCTCTGGATGGCAATAAGAAACACAAAATGAAATGAAGATAATTCACCAAGAAGACCCAAAAATAAATGAATAGATCAAGCAAGAAAAGAAGGTTAAAATAGAACTGGAGGGAATCTCCATCTCAACAGATGTGCAAAACACAACAAAGAAACAAAACTATAAGAAAACACCTTGCATAAAACTGTAAGACAACGCACTGCAACACCTTGACATGCTCACAGCACCTAAAGTGCTAGAAACTAAAAATAATGAGACAGCTGGAGTGCCAGAAAGATACTTAAGTCCTACCTTAAAAAAGAATCAGTGATTTGTGGAACAGATTGATGCCTTAGAAGTTAAGAGCACAGCCGGGCGGTGGTGGCACACGCCTTTAATCCCAGCACTCGGGAGGCAGAGGCAGGTGGATCTCTGTGAGTTCGAGGCCAGCCTGGGCTACCGAGTGAGTTCCAGGAAAGGCGCAAAGCTACACAGAGAAACCCTGTCGCGAAAAACCAAAAAAAAAATTAAAAAAAAAAAAAATTAAGAGCACTGGCTGCTCTTCCAGAGAACCCAGGTTTGATTCCCAGCACCCATGTCAGGTGCTCACAGTTGCCTGTAACTCCAGATTCGGGGATTTGATATCCTCTTCTTGCTCTGCAGGCACCCACACTCATGCACATAACCACACAGAGACACATATTTAAAATAAAATAAATCTCAAAAAAATCAGGGACCATATAGAAGAGTCAAACAAGCAGATGAATGAAGTAAGGAAATCAATTCAGGAGAAAATACAGGGAGATAACTAACACAAAAGCCTTTAGAAAAAGTAATGCCAGCACTTGGAAAATTAATTCTTTTTTCTTTCTTTCTTTCTTTCTTTCTTTCTTTCTTTCTTTTTTTTTTTTTTTTTTTTGCTTCTTCTCTTTTTTGGAAGGCTAATTCATAGCACCTTCCAGCACTATGAACACTAGCCAACAGGTGTAGGTGGAGTTTATCTGTGTCTCAACAGCTGCTCCCAAATAACCACACAGAGACTTACTATTAATTATAAATGCACAGCCAATAGCTCAGGCGTGTTACTAGCTAACTCTTACATTTTAAATTAACCCATATTTCTTATCTATACTCTGACACATGGCTTGGTACCTTTTCTCAGTAAGGCAAGATCTCTGTATCCCGTGATTCTGAGACTCCTCACCTTCTCCTTCAAGCTCTCTTTTTGTCTGCAAGTCCCACCTAACCTCTACCTGTCTGGCAATTGGCCAATCAGCTTCTTTATTAACACAATACAGTGACATATACTCACACAGTGGAAAGGAATATTCCACAAGCAGGGAGGAAGCTTCCAGGTTAGTTCCAGATTGATTGCTCCATATTCTTCAGCCAAAGTGTTCAGCAATAGGATCTTACTATCTAATTATGGTGGATAACCAAGAGCACCAGCAATGTCCAGTGTTGATTTAGGCACGTGACTCATAAGGAGGTATCCCATGCCTGGTATTGGAAAATTTTTAACTTCGTCTTCTCCCATCCAATACAACCCGATTGCAGTTTCCCCTCCCTCCATTCCTCCCAGTTCCCTCCTCTCCCTCTTCCTGAGATCCACTCCTCCTCCGTTTCTCTTCCGAAAAAGGCAGGTCTCCCAGGAATATCAACCAAACATGGCCTAGCAAGTTGCAGTGAGACTAGGCACTAGCAAACCAGTAGAGGGAAAAGGATCCTGAGATTTCTTTTTTTTTAATAATCTGTATTTTTCTGGCAGCAGCACTGTCTCCCCTTGCAAGGTTCCTGTGTTTAAAATTCCATTGGTTTTTTTTTATTAAATTATATTTTAGATTAGCTTGCAAAGTAGTGGGTTCCATAAATTTTTTGTAAAGCCTTAATTTTGGCTGGCTTGTCCCTCACCACTTCCTCTCTCCCATTGCCTGCCTCCATTTAAAGCCCCCTGGGCTGGTTAAGTTTTCTGTCAACTTGACACATTTGGGAAGAAGGAACCTTTAGAGAGAAGATGATTCCATCAGACTGGGCTTAAAGGAAGTCTATAGGGCATGTTCTTGGTTGATGGCTGATGTGGGAGGGTCCAGCCCACTGTGGACCAGACTACCAATGGACAGCTGGCCTTGGGAGGTATAATAAAGGTAGCTGACAAAGCAATGGTGAGCAAGCCTCTGTGATCTCTGCTTCAGTTTCTGCCTCTAGGTCCCTGCTTGAATTCCTGCCCTGACTTCCCCCAGTGATGAACTGTGAGCTGAAGTGTAAGCCCAGTAACCCTTTCCTCCCCAAGCTGATTTTGGTTATGCTCTTCCACAGCAATAGAAACCAAATTAAGGCACTCCCTGAATTCCCACTCGTACTTTAATATCACATGTGCTCTATTATCTCTGTCCTTTGTGAAGGATTCTTCCTCTCCCCCATCTCATGGGCCCTTTCTATCAGACTCCAAGTCAAATATAAAACTCCCAATTTTTTTTTAATTTATTTAACTTTATTTTATGGACACTGGTGTGAAAGTGTCAGATCTCTTGGAACTGGAGTTATAGACAGTTGTGAGCCGCCATGTGGGTGCTGGGAATTGAACTCAGGTCCTCTGGAAGAGCAGCCAGTGTTCCTAACCCCTGAGCCATCTCTCCAGCCCCAAAACTCCCAAATTTTGAAGCTAGAATCCATATATTGCATTTGCCTTTCTGGGTCTGGGTTATCTCACTTAGTATAATATTTTCTAGTTCCATCTGTTTTCCTGAAATTTCCATTCTGCATTTTAAAGTAGTGATGAACATAGATATGCAAATGTATCTGTTATGCCCAGATCTCGGGGACCCCCAAAAGACCACCACAGAGACCGAATCCTGCATGTAAAAGCAAAGAGCTTTTATTTCAAGCTCCAGAGCTTGGTCCCTCTGTCTGTCTGACACAGCAGTGAGAGCAGAAAGCCCTGAGCCCAGGTGGGGCAGAGTTTTTATCATAGCAGAGGTTGGGGTGAGGGGATTTCCAGGGTCCACGACCCTGATTGGCTGACAATCGTCTAGGGGTATCTGTAAAACAGAAATAGGTGTGTGCTAGACTCAGGGACATCTGGTCACCTTATCTAATGTTTGGAATGTTTGGGATATCAGGTACTTCCTCACCCCTGGGTGGATCCCTGGGTGGTATCAGCTTAAGGCTTTTCCTGGATCTGGGTGTTGCCTGCCAGTAAGCTTGTCACAGATGCTGTGTCTAGGCCCCTAAGCCTGTCATGGCTGCTGTGTGGTCAAGCTGTTTTGGGGCCCTTCACAGTCTCTAAGGTAGGACATGGATCCCTTTGGGTATATTCTCAGGAGTCACTGATTAGTGGGGTCATTTTTTTAGCTCTTTGAGAAACCCCTACACTGATTTCATCAGTAGTGGCTGTATCAATTTGCACTCCTACCAACAGTGGCTAAGTGGTTGCCCTCCCCACCATTTGTTTTGATTTGATTTCTTTCTTTTTTTGTTTTTGTTCGTTTGTTTGTTTGTCTCTCCGAGACAGGGTTTCTCTGTGTTGCTTTGGAGCCTGTCCTAGAACTCACTCTGTAGACCAGGCTGGCCTTGAACTCACAGAGATCCACCTGACTCTGCCTCCCGAGTGCTGGAATTAAAGGCGTGCACCACCACCGCCCAGCCCTTTATTTGATTTCTTGATGATAGCTATTGAGATTGGAATGAGGTAGAATCTTATTTTCTGTTTGCATCTTCCTGATCACTAACGATGTTGAACACTTTAAAAAACATGTGTTAGCCATTCACATTTCTTCTTTTGAGGATTCTGTTCAGTTTCTAAGTCCATATTTTGATGAACTTGTTTTCTTTTCTTTTTAGAATATTTATTTATTTTATGTGTATGGTGCTTTATCTCCATGTCTGCCTGCATGCCAGAAGAGGGCATCAGGTCTCACTGTAGATGGTTGTGAGCTACCATATGTTTGCTGGGAATTGAACTCAGGACCTCTGGAAAAGCAGTGTGTACTCTGCTGAGGCATTGCTCCAGCCCTTTCTTTGGTTTTTCAAGACAGTTTCTCCATGTAGCCCTGGCTGTCCTGGAACTCACTCCGTAGACCAGACTGGCCTCAAAATCACAAGAGATCTATCTGCCTCTGCCTCCTGAGTGCTGGGATTAAAGGTGTGCGCCACCACAGCCGTGCTGAGTTGTTTTCTTGTTGCTTAGTTTCTTGACTTCTTTTATATTCTAGATACTAATCTCTGTTGGACATATAGCTAGCTGTTGTAGAATATTATTTTAAAATATGTTACATTTGTTTATGCTGTGGAACACTTGTTTAATGATGCAAAGATGTGTTGCATTCTTTTATGTTGCATTTGTTTAACTCTGTGAAGCTGTATTACTGTGCCTGTCTAAAACACCTGATGGTCTAATAAAGACCTGAACAGACAATAGTGAGGCAGGAGAAAGGATAGGCAGGGCTGGCAGGCAGAGAGAGTAAATCG
This sequence comes from Peromyscus melanophrys, assembly GCA_902168415.1. Taxonomy (NCBI): domain Eukaryota; kingdom Metazoa; phylum Chordata; class Mammalia; order Rodentia; family Cricetidae; genus Peromyscus; species Peromyscus melanophrys. The sequence goes on along the minus strand of CABHPR010155457.1, from coordinate 32,943 downwards.
AAGGAGAAATCTGGGAGGAAAAGAAGAAAGAGCAAGAGAACAAGGAGAGAATGAAAGGGGCCAGCCACCCAGCCACCCAGTCAGCCATGGAGTAAAAGTGGAAGAAGGTATACAGAAGTAAGAAAATTAAAAAACCCAGAGGCAAAAGGTAGACGGGATAATTTTAGTTAGAAAAGCAAGCAAGAAACAAGCCAAGCTAAGGCTGGGCAGTTATAATTAAGACTAAGCCTCCCTATGTGATTTATTTGGGAGCTGGGTGGCAAGCCCTCCAAAAAAAAAAAAGCAAAAACAACCAACAAGAGCTAGCAAAGATACAGCCCAAGAGTGCTAATATCTATATCTTGTGATAGATCTATTTCTAGGTTTTTGAGAAACCTCCACACTGATTCCAAGGTGACCTCACAAATTTGCATTCCCACCAGCAGTGAATAAGTGTTCCAACTTTCAAACACCCATGCCAGCACTTTGTATCATTTGGATTTTAGATTTTACCCATTCTGACTGGAGTAAGATGAAATCTCAAAGCAGTTTAGATTTGCATTTCCCTGCTGGCTAGGGATGTTGAACATTTTAAAAAATGTTTCTCAGACATTTTTATTTTATCTTTTGAGAACTATCTGTTTAGTTTCAAACCATATCTTTGTTTTTCCCCTTAATGTTTAGTGTTTTAGTTCATTGTATGTTTAAACACTAATCCTCTGTCAGATATATATAGCTGGTAAAGATTTTTTCCCACTCTGTAGCTACCTCTTCACTCAGATGATAGTGTTCTTTCCTGTAGAGAAACTGTTTTGTTTCATGATGGCCCATTTGTTAATTGTTGGTCTTTTTGCTTGTTTTCGAGACAGGGTTTCTCTCTCTAGTCCTGGCTGTCCTGGAACTCACTCTGTAGACCAAGCTGGCCTTGAACTCACAGAGATTCCCCCTGCCTCTGCCTCCCAAGTGCTGGGATTAAGGCGTGAGCCAGCATCACCTGGCTAATTGTTGCACTGTGGGGATCCTGTTCCTGCTCCAATGAGTTCAAGTGTATTTCCCTACATTATCCTCTATCAGATTCTGGGTACTGGGTCTTACGTTAGGTCTTTTATCCACTTGGAGTTGAGCTTTATGCAGGATGAGTCTGTTTCACGTCAGTACCATGCTGTTTTTATTACAGTTGCTCTGTAGTTTAACTTTCACCCGGGATGGTGATACCTCCAGCAGTGTTTTGATTGTTCCAGATAGTTTTGCCCTTTTGTGTTTCCATATAATTTAAGATTGTTTTTTCAATTGCCTTGGACTTTCAATGGGGATTGCATTGAATCTATAAGATTGCTTTTGGTACGATGGCCATTTTCACAATATTAATCCTAGACCATGGGATATCTTTTATTTTTTATTATTATTATTATTATTATTATTATTATTATTATTATTATTATTATTTGGTTTTTTTTCAAGACAGGATTTCTCTGTGTAACAGCCCTCGCTGTCCTGGAACTCTCTTTGTAGACCAGGCTGACCTCGAACTCACAGAGAAACGCTTACCTCTACCTCCTGAATGCTGGGATTAAAGGTGTGCACCACCATGGCCAGCTGAGCATGGGAGATCTTTATATCTTCAATCTTGTTCAGTTTCCTTTTAAGGATCTTCAAGTTTTCATTGTGTAAGTCTTTGAATTCTTTTGGCTAGGTACTTTACTTTTGTGAGGATATTGTGAATGCAGTTATTCCCTGATTTTTTTCTGTGTGCTTGTCATCTGTGGATAGGAAGGGTACTGATTTTTGTGTTCATTTGTATTTTCCTACTTTGATTAATATACAGATAAATACAGCTGTCGATTTCTGTTGGAGTCATCAGGGGTCTTTTATGAATAGAAACCTATTATGTACTAATAAAAACACTTTGACTTCTTTTTATTTCTAATCCCTTTTATCACTTACTTTTCTTCTTTTTTAATTTACTTTTATTTTATGTGCACTGGTGTTCTGCCATGGGTCCCCTGGAACTGGGGTTATAGACAGTTGTGATTTGCTATGTGTATGCTGGAATTGAACCTGGGTCCTCTGGAAGAGCAGTCAATGCTCTTAACCGCTGAGTCTCCATCTCTTACTTTTCCTTATTGCCTTAATAAGGCTTGCAGTACTTTCTTTTTTTTAAGATTTATTCATTATTCATTCATTCATTTATTTATTATGTATACAGTGTTCTGCCTGCATATTTTGCCTACAGGCCAGATCTCATTAAGGATGGTTGTGAGCCATCATGTGGTTTCTGGGAATTGAACACAGGACCTCTGGAAGAGCAACCAGTGCCCTTAACCACTGAGCCATCTCTCCAGCCCTGACTTGCAGTACTTTCTGAGCATTGTGGCACACACCTTTAATCCTAGCACTCTGAAGACAGATCTCTGAGTTCAAGGCCAGCCTGGTCTACAGATCGAGTTCCAGAACAGCCAGGGCTACACAGAGAAACCCTATCTTGAAAAACTAAAAAAAAAAAAAAAAAGACTTCCACTACTTATGTAGTAGATAGTAATTAACACAGATACCCACAACTGGACAGTTTTCAGAGAGTGGGAGACTTTGGAACACTCAGTCCTAAATGTGACGTCTTTATCAAACCCCTCACCTCAAAGCTCAGGGATCTATGTGGAAGAGGAAAAGGAAAGATTGTAAGAGCCAAAGATGTGGATGACTCCAAGGCAACATTGACTGATCCACATATGAACTCACAGAGACTGTGGCACCATGCACAAGATTTACATAAGTTCAAGTCAGACAAAAATCTTGTCGGGCGGTGGTGGCGCACGCCTTTATTCCCAGCCCTCGGGAGGCAGAGCCAGGCAGATCTCTGGTCTACAGAGCGAGATCCAGGACAGGCTCCAAAGCTACACAGAGAAACCTTGTCTCAAAAAACCAAAAAAAAAAAAAAAAGAAAAAAGAAAAGAAAAATCTCAGCGTGAAAAGGGGAACTAGACACAGTCCCACGCTTTCAATGGAGTGACACAATGTAGCAGTCACACTCCTGGGCACGGGTACCTGGCCAACACAAAATGGACTCCATAGTTTTTGTACTTTTTGATTTGTTTTGATACATTTTGTCTTATTGGTTTGTTTTGATTTTTTTTTGTAGATCTCTTTTGAGATGAAGAAAGAGAAATAACATAAAGCTGAGTGGATGAGGAAGTGGAGAGGCTCTTGAAAGAGTTTGGAGAGGGTAAAGAATGTAGTCAAATTATATTGTACAAAAATTTTTTTAAAGACTTCCAGTTCTATGTTGAACAGGAGGGGGAAAAGTAGACATCCTTGCCTTGTTCTATTTTACTGGAAATGATTTTGCATTTTTCTACATTTGGCAATATGTTAGATGTGGGGTATATTTATCTTTATTAGGTTGAGATATGCCCCTTGTATTCCTAGAGTCTCTAGGACTTTTGTTGTGACTCAATGTTGATTTTGTCAAAAGCTTTTTCTGCATCCAATGAGATGATCATATGGTTTCTGTCTTTCATTCTATTTATGTGGTGAATTATAGTTATTAATTTACATATGTTGAACCATTTCTGTATCTCTGGAATGAAGCTGGAGTGATCATGGTAAATAATTTTTTAATGTGTCCTTGAATTTGGTTTTTGAGTATTTTATTCAGAATTTTTGCGTACATGTTCCTTAGAGATACTGGTAGATAATTTTGTTGTTGGGTATTTGTCTGGGTTTTGTGCCAGCATGAAACTGGCTTCATACAAAGAATTTGAAAATGGTCCCTCCTTTTCTATTTTGTGGAGTAATTTAAGGAGTAGTGGTATGAGTTCTTTCAGGGTCTGATAGAATGCTGAGCTGGAGCCTTCACATTCTATATTTATTTATCTATCTATTTATTTATTTATTTAATTTATATTTTTTCAGAGCTGAGGACTGAACCCAGGGCCTTGTACTTACTAGTCAAATGCTCTACCACTGAGCTAAATTCCCAACACCTCTATACTATTAATTTGAGATATTTTCTATTACTACTTCTATATCATTAGATATGAATCTATTTAAAGTGTTTATTTCATTTCATCTTGATTTAGCTTTGGTAAGCCATGCATATCTAAACATTTGTCCATTTCTTTTAGATTTCCCAGTTTGATGGAATATAAATTTTTTTTTTGAGCTGAGGATTGAACTCAGGGCCTTGCACTTGTTAGGCAAGCACTCTACCACTGAGCTAAATCCCCAACCCCTGGAATATAAATTTTTTTTTTTCGAGACAGGGTTTCTCTGTGTAGCTTTGCCTTTTTCCTGGAACTTGCTTTGGAGATCAGGCTGGCCTCGAACTCACAGAGATTCACCTGCTTCTGTCTCCCGAGTGCTGGGATTAAAGGCGTGCGCCACCACCGCCGTGGAATATAAATTTTTAAAGTATGTCAGTATGAATTTCTGAATTTTCTCAGTGTCTGTTGAAATGTTTCTCTTTTGTCTCCAATTTTATTAATTTTTATTCTTTTTTTTGGTTAGTTTGGGGAAAGTTTGTTAATCTTGTTAAACCTTTTAAAGAACCAACTTTCTGTTTCATTGGTTCTTTGTATTGTTTGTTTATATTTCATTAAGTTTGGTTTAATACTGGTTTGGATTATCTGTTCCCAGCTCCTTTTGGGGATATTATTTGCTCTTTTTTTCCCATGGTATTCATGTGTAGCCATAATTTCGTGTTTTGGAATCTCTCAAGTCTCTGGTGTAGGCACTGAGTGCTGTAAACTTTCCTCTTGGGACCACCTTCATTGTGTCCTATGGATTTGATTGTGCGGTGCTTTCAGGTTCATCCCAGTTCTTCCTTGAACTGTTTATCATTGACTAGTGTTTTCTCTAGTTTCCACTGTGTGTGTTTTTGTATTCTCTACTGCTCTTAATATCCATCTTTATTCCATTGTAGTCAGATACAATACCAGGATGTTATTTCAATTTCTATATTTTTTGAGTTTGGCTTTGTGTCTTAATATGTGGTTAGTTCTGGGGAAATTTCCATGGGCTGCTGAGGAAGAATGTCTATTCTTTAACATTTGGGTGGGATGTTCTGTAGAAATCCATTAGGTCCATTTGATTTATGATGTCATTTAATCACAGAGTTTCTCTGTTTAGTTTATTTCCAGATGACCTATCTACTGGTGAGTTGGGTATTGAAATCAACCACTATCACTGTGTTGAGTGTCAGTTTATTGTTTTATATCTAATAGTATTTCTTTGATGAAACTGGGGTAGTGGTTCTCACCATATCCCCTTTTAACACTCCTGGTTGGCCTGTGCAGAAGACAGATGGATCATGAAGTGTGACAGTTGACTATCACAAACTTAATAAAGTAGTGACTCTGCTGGGCAGTGGTGGCGCATGCCTTTAATCCCAGCACTCAGGAGGCAAAGGCAGGTGGATCTCTGTGAGTTCAAGGCCAGCCTGGTCTACAGAGTGAGTTCCAGGAAAGGTGCAAAGCTACACAGAGAAACCCTGTCTCGAAAAACCAAAAATAAATAAATAAATAAATAAAGTAGTGACTCCAATTGCAGCTGCTATGCCAAATGTGGTGTCCTTACTTGAGCAAACATATTTCCTCATACATGGTTTGCAGCTATTGATCTAGCCAAATTCTTCTTTTCTTTCTTTCTTTTTTTTTTTTTTTTTTTTTTTTAGGTTTTTCGAGACAGGGTTTCTCTGTGTAGCTTTGCGCCTTTCCTGGATCTTGCTCTATAGACCAGGCTGGCCTCGAACTCACAGAGATCCACCTGGCTCTGCCTCCCGAATGCTGGGATTAAAGGCGTGCTCCACCATCGCCCGGCTAATTTCTTTTTCTTAGTACCTGTCCATAAGGACTACCAGAAGCAATGTGCTTTCATCTAGCAAGGCCATCAGTACACCTTTACAGTTTTACTACAAGAGTATGTTAACTATCCAGCTTGGTGGCTGTCTTATCTTAGGTCTAAGGAATCTTGATCATCTGTCTCTTCCATAAAATTTCACAATGGTCCACTATATTGGTAACATTGTACCAACTGGTCATACTAAAATGATCAGGAGGCAGCAACCACTTTAGACTTGTTGGTAATGCATATCATCAGAGGATGGGAAATAAATCCAACCAAAATTCAAGGGCCTTCTACCTCAGTGTAATTCGTAGGAGTTCAATGGTGTGGGGCAAGCAGAGATTTTCCTTCTAAGGTCAAGGATAAGTTATTGCACCTGGCTCCTCCCACCACCAAGAAAGAAGCACAATGCTTACTGGACCTATAGACTCTGGAGACAGCACATTCCTCACTTGGGTGTGTTACTCTGGCCCATATACCAAGTGACTCATAAAGCCACTAGCTTTGCGTGGGACCTGGAACAAGAGAAGGCTCTTCAACAGGTCTAGGCTGCTGTGTAGGCTGCTCTACCGCTTGGACCAGATGATCTAGAAGACCCTATGGTACTTGAGGTGTCAGTGGCAAGTAGGGATGCTATTTGGAGCCTTTGGCAAGCCTCTGAATCACAGAGATCTTTGGGATTTTGGAGCAATGCTCTACCATCATCTATAGACAACTATTCTCCTTTTGAGAGACAGCTCTTAGGAGAAACTAAACATTTGACAATGGGCCTCCAAGTTACCATTGACCTGAGCTGCCTATCATGAGCTGGATATTTCTTTTTTTTTAATAGAAAACAATTTTTTATTTATTTTTCTATTATCAACTTGATACAGTGTAAATTCTTATCCTAATAGTGAAATGTTTCATTGAGGCTTACCCAGTAATTGAGTAAAACCAAAACTTATTATAAGCCACAGTCATCCTAGGGTCCCCCCTGCTATATAGCCTCCCTGGTTCTGTGGGTTGCAGTCTGATTGTTCTTTGCTTTATATCTAGAATCCTCTTATGAGTGAGTACATACCATGTTTGTCCTTCTGGGTTTGGGTTACCTCACTCAGGATGATATTTTCTAGTTCCATCCATTTGCCTGCAAATTTCATGCTGTCATTATTTTTTTCTGCTGAGTAGTACTCCATTGTGTATATGTACCACATTTTTTTAATCCGTTCTTCAGTTGATGGGCATCTAGGTTGTTTCCAGGTTCTGGCTATTACGAATAGTGCTGCTATGAACATAGTTGAACATGTATCTTTGTGGTATGACTGAGCATTCCTTGGGTATATGCCCAAGAGTGGTATGGCTGGATCTTGAGGTAGATCGATTCCCAATTTTCTGAGAAACCGCCATAGTGGTTGTACAAGCTCACATTCCCAACAACAGTGGAGGAGTGTTCCCTTTGGTCCGCATCCTCTTCAACATTGACTGTCATTAGTGCTTTTGATCTTAGCCATTCTGACAGGTGTAAGGTGGTATCTCAGAGTCATTTTGATTTGCATTTCTCTGATGATTAAGGATGTTGAGCATTTCTTTAAATGTCTTTCAGCCATCTGTGATTCTTCTTTTGAGAATTCTCTGTTTGAGCTGGATATTTCTTGATCCACCAAGTCATAGAGCAGCAATCCATTATCAAATGAAAGTGCTACATATGTGATCAAGCCTGAGCAGGTCCCAAAGGCACAAGCAAGTAACTTGAAGTTTCCCAGATGCCTCTGGTTTCTATTCTGTTACAATGCCTTCTGCTCCCAAACATAGACCTATAGCCTGATAGGGTGTGCCCTATGATCAGTTGACTAGGGCTTGATATAATGGTTGTTCTGCACATTATGCAAGCACCACCCAGAAGTGGACAGCTGCAGCATTATAACCCCTTTCTGAGACAACCCTGAAAGACATGGGTGAAGGTACATCTTCATTGTGGGGAGAACTTTGGGTGGTACACATGGTTGTACATTTTGTTTGGAAGAAGAAATTGCTAGATGTATTCTTCACTGAGTCATGGTTATAGCCCATGGATTGGCTGGATGGTCAGGGGCTTGGAAAGAACATGATTGGAAAATTGGTGAGAAAGACATCTGGGGAAGATACAGATAAATTCTCCAAATGGGCGAAGGATGTGGAGATACTTGTGTCCCGTGTAAATGCTCATCAAAAGGTGACTTCAGCTGAGGAGTTCAATAATCAAGTAGATAGGATGACCCATTCTGTGGACAGTCAGCCTCTTTCCACAGACATCTCTGTCATTGCTCAATGGGCTCATGAATAAAGTGGCCATGGCAGTAGAGGTGGAGGTTATGCATGAGCTCAACAACATGCATTTCCACTCATCAAGGCTGACCTGGCTACAGCTCCTGCTGAATGTCTGATCTGCCAGCAGCAGAGACCAACACTGAGCCCCTAATATGGCACCATTCCCAGTGGTGACCAGTCAGCAGCCTGGTGGAAGGTTGACTACATTGGACCACTTTCTTCGTGGAAAGAGCAATGGTTTGTCGTTCCTGGTTATGGATTTGTCTTTCCTGGTGCTTCTGCCAAAATTACCATCCATGAACTTACAAAATGCCTCATTCACCATCATAGTATTCCACACAGCATTATCTCTGATCAAGAACTCACTTCACAGCCAGAGAAGCACAACAGTAGGCCAATGTTCATGGAATCTACTTATCTTACTATATTCCCCACCATCCTACAGCACCTGGCTTGATAGGAAAGATAGAATGTCCTTTTGAAGACACAGGTACAGTTCCAATTAGATGGCAGCAGCCTGGAGGGCTAGGACAGGCAGTGTATGCTTTGAATCAGTGGCCATAGTCAGGATTTGTGGGTCCAGGAATCAAGGGGTAGAAATAGGAATGATTCCATTCACTATCACCCCTAGTGACCCACTTGGAAAGTCTTTGCTTTTTGTTCCTGTGCCTTTAAGTTCTGTTAGCCTAGAAGTATTAGTTCCAGATGGGGGTGGGGGATGGGAGAGTAAGGAGCATTCCTGCTAGGAGACAGGCAAACATTCCATTGACTCAGACTTCCCCACTTAGGGCTTCTGATGCCCTTAAGAATGAAATGACAGTGTTAAGAGGGGTGATTGATCCCCCCAGACTACCAGGGGGAAATTAGATTGCTTCTCCACATGGAGGTAAGAAAGATTATGTCTGGGCTGCAGGAGATCTTTTAGGGTGTCTCTTGGTGCTACCATGCCCTGTGATTAAAGTCAACAGGAAGCTAAAACACCCTAATCAAGGCAGGATGACAAAGGACACAGACCCTTCAGGAATGAAGGTATGGGTCACTCCTAAAGGAAAGAACCAAGAACTACTGAGGTGCTTGCTGAGGGTGGAGGAAGTTCAGAAGGCAATTATAAATACCGGCTAAAGTCACGAGACCAGTTGTAGGCGTGAGGATTGTAATTGGCATGAGTGTTTCTGTCCTATTTTGTTAAGAATATTTTTGTACATATATTAAGCAGATATTTGTGTTTTCTTTTCCCTATTTCTTTATCACATTGTATAATATATCTGAGATAATACCAATGGTCATCATATTAAGTTATGAGATGCTAAAAGACTAAGCACTCCTCAAGGAACATTGCCATCCATTCTAAAATACGTAGTGCATTTGTGGTTGTACATGGGGAGTTATATCATATTAGACAGAATTATGACCTATTATTGTTTTTATTTGGAAATTAAGCGTGACATAAGATGTGATTGTATGTCAAGCTGACAATAGATTGACTTGTGATGATTAACCTTGGTTGTCAACTTGGCTATACCTGGAATCAACTAAAACCCAAGCAGCTGGGCGTGCTTTTGAGAGAATTTCTTGATTGGATCATTTGCAGTTGGAAGATGCACCCCAAATTTGGGCCACGCCTTTTGGTGGCATGGAAGAGGGAAGCTTTTGCTTTTTGCCTGCTTGCCCTCACTCTTGCTGGCAAGTTCATCCATCTTACTACCAAGGCATTCCTTCCCTAGTATTAAAATCTACTTCTTCAAGATTGTGACACAGGCTTGACTCAGTGCTCTGGGAATTCTCCACCACTGCAGCACCAGATTGGGGCTGTTGAGACATCTAGCCTTGAGAACTTAAAGAACTAGCAAATTCTTGGCCTTTCCTCTAGGAAATAGCCACTGTTGGACAAGCTGGACCACAGCCCCTAAGGCACTCTACTAAATCCCACATATATGCCTGTTCACACATTCTAACAGTTCTTTAGAGAGCCCTGACTAATATATGTACTTTCTATAGTTTCTGTTGCTGTTAGTATCCAGCTTTAATCCGTTGTGGTCAGATAGAACACAGGATGTGATTCCAATTTCTTTTTTTTTTTTTTGGTTTTTCGAGACAGGGTTCCTCTGTGTAGCTTTGTGCCTTTCCTGGAACTCGCTTTGGAGACCAGGCTGGCCTCGAACTCACAGAGATCTGCCTGGCTCTGCCTCCTGAGTGCTGGGATTAAAGGCATGCGCCACCACCGCCCGGCATTCAATTTGTTTTTTATTTGTTGAGACTTGCTTTGTGTCCTAATATGTGGTTGATTTGGGGAAAAGTTCCATGGGATGCTGAAAAGAATGTGTATTATTTAGAATTTGGATGTAATGTTCTATAAGATCTGTTAGTTCCATTTGATTTCTGATGTCGTTTAACTCCAAAGTTTCTCTGTTTAGTTTGGTTTTTTTTTTTTTCATGGATGACCTGTATATTGATGAGACGGAGGTCTTGAAATTACCACTACTTGGCGGGGCAGTGGTGGCACACACCTTTAATCCCAGCACTCGGGAGGCAGAGGCAGGTGGGTCTCTGTGAGTTCAAGGCCAGCCTGGTCTACAGAGCAAGCTCCAGGACAGGAACCAAAACTACACAGAGAAACCCTGTCTCAAAAAGCCAAAAAAAAAGAAGAAGAAGAAATTACCACTACCACTGTGCTTATGTCAATCTGTTATTGTAGATCAGAAAGTATTTCTTTTATGAAATTGAGTGCCTCTGTGTTTGGTGTGTATAGACTTAGGACTGTAATATTTTCTGTTAATGCGTATAAACTATCCCTCTTTATCTCACCTGAATAGTGTAGGTTTTAAGTCTATTTTGTCAGAAATTAGAATAGTTATACCTGCTTGTTTCTTATTTCCCTTTACTTGGAATACCTTTTACCCTAAGGTGGTTGATGGTGAGATGTGTTTCTTGGAGGTAGCAAAAGATGGATACTGTTTTCTTTTTTATTTATATTCTTAAATTCAAATATACTTACATCGTTTGATTGTATTGTTTTCTTTGTTTCTATTGCATTAATTTCTGCTCTGGTTTTTTATTATTTCTTGCTGTCTACTTGATTTCATTTGGGTTTGTTCTTATTTTTCAAAATTCTTGAGTTGTACCAGTAAGTCACTTATTTGCACTCTTTCTGAATTTGTATGCTTGTAAATTTTTGTTTTTGTTTTTGAGACAGTGTCTCACTGTGTAGATGTGGCTGGCCTGAAACTCTATATGTAAATCAGGATTGCCTTGAACTCACAAAGACCCACCTACTTCTATGTCCTGTGTTCTGGAATTAAAGACATGCCACCATACTCAGCTTTCTATCTGACCTTTGTTGTTGTTGTTGTTTTTGGTTTTTGGTTTTTTGAGACAGGATTCCCCTGTGTAATAGCCCTGGCTGCCCTGGAGCTCACTCTGTAGAATAGGGTGGCCTAGAATTCCTAGATCTGCTTGCCTCTGTCTCCCTAGTGCAGGATTAAAGGTGTGTGCCATCACTGCTCAGTTTCCATCTGACTTTGTTTTTTTGGTTTTTTTTTTTTCGAGACAAGGTTTCTCTGTGTAGCTTTGTGCCTTTTCTGGAACTCACTCTGTAGCCCAGGCTGGCCTTGAACTCACAGAGATCCCTTTGCCTCTGCCTCCTGAGTGCTGGGATGTTGCGCCATGTTGCCTGGCTTCTATCTGACTTTGTAATATAGGTATTTACAGCTCTAAATTTCCCCCTTAGGACTGCCTTTAATGTATCCCTGGGGTTTGGTTGTATTGTGTCATGATTTTCATTAAATTCCAGAAATTTAAATTTTTATTTCTTGATTTCTTCTTTGAACCATTCATCATTCATTAATGTGTTGTTTAATCGCCAAGAATTTCTGTAATTATTAGAGAATTGTTTGCTGTTTAAGTTTTATTATATTATGGTCAGATAAGACATGTAGTTATTTCAACTTTTCTGAATTTTCTGAGTCTGTTAGGATTTATTTTGTGTCCTATAGTGTGGTTTATTTTAGAGAAGCTTCTATGGACTTTTGAGAGAACATGTATTCCTTATGTTTTGGTGAAATATTCTCTAGATACCTGTTAGGTCTATTTGATGATGTTACTTAATTGCAATGTTTCCCTGTTTATCCTTCATCTAGGTGACCTGTCTATTGGGGAAAGTGGGATATTGAAATCACTTACTGTTATTGAGTTAGAGTTCATTTATGTCTCAAATCTAGTAGTATGCTTTTTGTGAAAATGAGTGCATCAGAATTGGCACATATATGTTTAGGGTTGAAGTGCCTTCTTTGTTAATTGTCTCCTTGATAAGAATAAAGTGTCCTCTTTATCTTTTCTGCTTAGTTTTACTTTGAAGTCTGTTTTGTCAGATATCAGGATAGCAATATTCTTGCTTCCTGGTTTCATATTCTGGGAATGCTTTTGTTTTTAATCCTTTCATTTTATGGTTTTATCTGTCCTTGATGGTAAGATAAATTTTTTGTAGACAACAGAAAGATACATTTTTGTTTCTTAATCCATTCAGCTAACCTATGTCATTTGATTGGTGAGTTGAAACCATTAATGTTTAAAGTTATTAGTGAAAGGTATGTGTGGGTTGCTGTCATTTTAATGCTTTATTTTGTTTGTATTCTTAGTCTTACTTTGTATTTCAGTGATTATAGATTCATTTGTTTTTTCTTTCTATGGATTCTTGACTATATTTATTCTTGGCTTCATTCTGAAGTATTGATTTCAGTATCCTCTCTAGGGCTGGTGTGGTTGACATGAGTTCTTTTAGCACGCTTGTATCATAGAAAGTTTTTTTTTTCTCCTTCATCTATGGTAGATAGTTTTTCTTGGTACAGTAGTTTAGGTTGACATCTGTGGTCTTTTTTTTTTTTAATGTGCATTAGTGTTTTGCTATTAGGTTTCAGGTCCCCTGGAACTGGAGTTGCAGACAGTTGTGAGCTGCCATGTGGGTGCTGAGAATTGAACCTAGGTCCTCTGAAGTGCTGAGCCATCTCTCCAGCCCAACATCTGTGTCTTTTAGAACTTGGAGTGCATTGCTTCTTGCTCTTTTGGCTTTTAGAGTTTCCATTGAGAAATCAGCTATTGTTATGATGGGTTTTCATATATATATATATATATATATATATGACTCATATATCTTTTTCTTTAAGCTTTCGGTACTCTCTCTTTGTTCTGTAGTATATCTTTTTCTTTAAGCTTTCGGTACTCTCTCTTTGTTCTGTATATTTAGTGTTTATATATTATATGCCTTTGGGTGTTTATTTTCTGATCCTGCCTGTTTAGTGTTTTATATGCTTCTTGTATCTGTATGGATATATCTTTCTTTTAATTTGGGGATTTTTTTTTCTACAATTTTGTTGAAGACCTAGTCTATGTCATTGACCTGGAATTCTTTTCCTCACCTTTGCATATAATTCAAAGATTTGTTTTTTTCATGGTGTTCCATATTTGCTGTATGTTTCTTTTTTTAATAATTTATTTATTTTTAATTTTATTTGAATTGGTGCTTTTGCCTGCATGTATGTCTATGTGAAGGTGTCAGATCTTGGAGTTTCAGACAGTTGTTAGCTGCTATATGGGTACTGGGAATTGAACCTGTGTCCTCTGGAAGAACATTCAGTGCTCTTAACTGCTGAGCCATCTCTCCAGCCCCTGTATGTTTCTTTCATACAATTTTTTTAAATATTCTTTATTTGAGTGATCCATGCTTCTACTTTATCTTCAAGTCCTGATATTATGTCTTCTATTATTCATTCTGCTAGTAAGGTTTTCCCTTGAGTTTTCTTATTAAGTTTTTTTTCTTTTTCTTTTCTTTTCTTTTTTTTCTTTTATTTATTTATTTATTTTTTGAGACAGGGTTTCTCTGTGTAGCTTTGAGCCTTTCCTGGATCTCACTCTATAGACCAGGCTGGCCTCGAACTCACAGAGATCCCCCTGCCTCTGCCTCCCGAGTGCTGGGATTAAAGGCATGCGCCACCACCGCCTGGCTGAGTTAAGTTTTTCACTTGTCTTTATTTCAGCTTGAGTTTTCTTCACTATTTCTATCTCATTACCAAATTCTGATTTCAAACCCTAAACTGTCTACATCATTTTATTCAGCCATATATTTACATTTTCTTGGACTTCACTTAGCCATTTATTATTATCCTCTTTAAGTTCATGAGGTGTTTGTGTCGTCTTTAAACTCTTGGAATTCTTTGATAAAGTTTATGATTGTTCTTCTAAGTGTGTGTCTCTGTGGGATTCTTCTAGGTAATTTCCATTAGAGAACGTTTCTATAGAACTAGTAAGTACTGAGAGAAGGGACATAATTTCTTGAATTTTCATATTGTTTGTGCATTTGCAGTGTGACCTGGACATGTGGATTCCTTTCACTGGTTTTGTGTTGGATGTGAGAGTCTAGTCTGCTTCAAGCTGCACCAGTGGAGAAACTACATGCCTGGAGCTCGGCCTGGGGTATGGAGATGATGCTGATGAATGTGGCTCTGGGGCACTCACTGGGCAAACCTGGTGAATGAACTTTCCATCCAGAGGTAGGCCTAGGACTGTAAGTATGGCACTGGGAGGCTTAATGCTGGGGGAACTCATCTAAGAGAAGAGGGGTTGGAGCTAGGCCGAGGTGTGTGGGGATGGGTCTGGTGGAGAAGGCTCTAGGGGCCTCTTTTTACAAAGCTAATATTGCCCTGATACCCAAACCAGATAAAATGAAACAAAATAGGAAAATATGAACAGATCTCCTTAATGAAGACAGATGCAAAAATTTGCAACAAAAAAAATTGGAAAGTGAATTAAAGGACATATCAAAAAGACCATTCATTGGCCATCTAGATGGTTCAGTTGGTAAAGATACCTGCTGCCAAGAAGGAAGTATTAAGAATGAAGAATCCTCAGCCATTGCCCCAGAGGTCAGCTATAACAATACATGTAAAATTTCCGGACCAAACTACTGGAAATCAGTGTGGAGAAGTCTCAAAATGTGACCTCGATATATCACTCATTAGCATATACCCAAAGGACTCACTATCTTACTACACATTTACTTGTTCAGCCATGTTCATTGCTACTCTAGTAACAATAGCCAAAAGATGGAAACAAGTTAAATGTATTCAACTGACAACTGGATGAAATTATGAAATTGATATGTATATAGATGGACCTTGGAAATATTCTATTGAGTGAGGTAACCCAGACCCATAGAGACAAATGCCAAATGTTCTCTCTCATCTGCAGTTCCTAGATCCAAATATTCGTATGTGAGTATACCACATAAATAACCACATAAAACAGGAAAGCATAAAGGGACCACAGGTAGGAGTTGTGGGGGGAGCTTGAGAAGGGAGTACAGTGATATGAAGTGTGAAATTGAAAAAACGGGGGAGAGGAGTCCAGCTATAGAGCAGGGAGGAAGGTCAATACAGAAAGGAGAAGGAGAGACAAGGTTCAAAGAATGCTAAGGTTGTTTGCTAAATCTTCAAAGAAGCCTATTATTTAGTATTTACCCTGGACACAATATGAAGATCAAAGGATCACTGGGAACCTAGCCCCCAGTGAATACTTATACATCACAGCTCCAGCATCTATGGCTCAGTGAACATCAAAGAGGCAAAAGGATTGTAAGGGCGAGAATACCAGGAAGAAAGCTGTCAAATAGTCTCTCCTAGAAATGGCTGTATTGATGGAACTCTGTGAGTTCAAGGCCAGCCTGGACTACATAGTGAGTTCCAGGACAGCCAGGGCTACATAGAGAGACTTTGTCTGAACCAAACAAAACAAAAAAGAAATGACCACATAAACCAGACTGGAACAATATTGATATCAATAAACATGCTAACAACTAAGAGGGAAAATTTCACCAGGAGAGGATGGATGTCCCACCCCTAAACAAAGAACTATAGACAACCAATGACTGCTGGGAGAGGGAGAATTAACCTCTTGTAGGGATGAGCCCCCTAATTGATTACCTAATACAAAACGGTCAGCCCTGAAACCAGATACACAAGGACAACAAAAATTGACTCAGCAGGTTATATTTATGTTTGTGCATGTGTGTCTGTATCAATAATAATCAAAGCAAAAGAGACTGTCAATTTGAGAGTGAGGCAGGACATGAAAGGGGTTGGAGAGAGGGTACCTGGAAGGACTGGAAGGAGGAGAGAAAAGGGTGAAAGTGATGAAATTCTATTTTAATTTAAAATGTATGAGGAAATTATTTTAATATAACATTCACCAAGGAGAGGCCACTCTCTTCAATAACTGTGCTGAAATATTAGATATTTACATAAAAAATGTGAGGCTAGTCACTGGGCATTCATTGGGCATAAAGGTGCATATCTTTAATCCCAGTACTCAAGAGCAGAGTAGGAAGATCTCTGAATTCAAGGCCGTCTGAGTCATAAGGTGAGTTTGAGACCAGCCAGAGCTACATAGTGAGACCCTTTCTTTAAAAAAAAAAAAAAAGCCGGGTGGTGGTGGCACACACCTTTAATCCCAGCACTCGGGAGGCAGAGGCAGGTGGATCTCTGTGAGTTCGAGGCCAGCCTGGTCTACAGAGTGAGATCCAGGACAGCCAGGGCTACACAGAGAAACCCTGTCTCAAAAAAAAGAATTATGAGACTAGACCCCCAACTTTTTATTGTATATGAAAATCAACTCAAAGTAGACTAAAAGACCAAATATATGACCCAAAACTATGAAACTACTAGAAAAAAGGTACGTTACCATTAGCCTAGCACATGTTGGAGACAGGACAGATTGTAAATCAGAGGTTTGTGGTTGGGTTGGTGTTTATGTTTCTCTTTTGGTATGCTGCAGAGTACCTTCCTGTACCAAAGACACTAGAAGATGGGGGTGAAGGTTCTATGTAGGGACCAGCTTAACAACTCCACGTTCAATGAATTGTGTGAGTGT
Organism: Peromyscus melanophrys; assembly: GCA_902168415.1. NCBI lineage: Eukaryota > Metazoa > Chordata > Mammalia > Rodentia > Cricetidae > Peromyscus > Peromyscus melanophrys. The sequence goes on along the minus strand of CABHPR010155457.1, from coordinate 15,921 downwards.
TGTCTTCAGCAATGGGGCCTTGCTGTTTGTTTATGGAGAGCACCCTATTATCTTGGCAACCACCTGGGTTGTTTGGGGATTTCCATGGGACCCCTTTGGCCAACAACTCAATTGGATATAACTCAGTCCTGGTACTGGAAGCTTCATTTGGTGACAAGAGATGGGCATCTGGAACTCCATCTCCCTCATTATTTGGAGACTTCATTAGGATCACCTTCATATACTTTAGGAAGTTTCCACTGTAATATGTTTCCATACCACACCTCAAACACCCCTCAATTCTAGCTGTCTTTCCCTGCATTCCCTCTTTCAACCCCATCTCCCCTCCCAATTCCCGACTTGATCCTTCCATTCCTGTCCCCCACCCATCTCCCATCCACCCATGAATTCTATTTACCCCTTCTGGGGAGATCGATGTGTCTACTCCAGTCTTTCCTCTATACCTGACATCTCTGGGACTATGGATTGTAGCTTGTTATCATTTATTTAATGGATAATATCCACATATAAGTGAATGCATACCATATTTATCTTTCTTGGTCTGGGTTACCTCACTCAGAATGATTTTTTCTAGTTCCACCCATTTTTCTGCAAATTTTACTATGTCATTTTTTAAGAGCTGAGTAATATTCCATTGTGTAAATGTACCATATTTTCTTTGTCCATTCTTCCTTCTGTTGAGGAAAATCTAGGTTGCTTGCAATTTCTGGCTATTGTGAATAGAGTAGCAATAAACATAGTTGAGCAAGTGTCCTTGTGGTAGGATGGAATATCCTTTGGGTATATGCCCAAGAGTGGTATAGCTGGGTCTTGAGGATGATCAATTCCCAAATTTCTGAGGAACTACCATACTGATTTCCATAGTGACTGCACAAATTTGCACTCCTGCCAGTAATGGAGGAGTGTTCCCCTTGCTTCATACCCTCCCAAGCATGAGCTGTCACTTGTGTTATTGATCTTAGCCATTCTAACAGGTATAAGACGGAATCTCAAAGTAGTTTTGATTTGCACTTTACTGATGGCTAAGGATGTTGAACATTTCTTTAAGTGTTTCTCAGCCATTTGAGTTTCCTCTATTGAGAATTCTCTGTTTAGATTTGTACCCCATTTTTAATTGGAATTTTTTATGTCTAGTTACTTGAGTTTGTTGTATATTTTGGATATTAGTCTTCTATCAGATACAGAGTTGAAAAAACACTTTTCCCATTCCGTAGGCTGCCACTTTGTCTGAATGACAGTGTTCTTTGCCTTACAGAAATGTCTCTGTTTTATACGGTCCCATTTATTAATTATTGGTCTTGGTGCCTGTGCTTATGTTTTTTTTTTTTTCTGTGCCAATGAGCTCAAGGCTATCCCCCACTTTCTCTTCTATCAGGTTCACTGTATCTGGCTTTATGTTGAGGTCTTTGATCCACTTGGACTTGAGTTTTGTGCAGGGCGATAGATATGGATCTATTTGCATTCTTCTGCATGCAGCTGTCCATTTGGACCAGCACCATTTGTTGAAGATGCTGTCTTTTTTCCAGTGTATTTCTACCTTCTTTGAAGGAAGTCAGGTGTTCATAGATATGTGGATTTATGTTTGGGTCTTAAATTTGATTCCATTGATAGACATGTCTCTTTTGCCAATACTATGCTAGTTTATTACTATTGCTCTATAGTACAACTTGCAACCGAGGATAGTAATACATCCAGAAGTTCTTTGATTATTCAGGATTATTTTCGTTATTCTGGGTGTTTTGTGTTTCCATATGAAGCTGTAGGTTATCCTTCCAAGGTCTGTGAAGTATTGTGTTGGAAATTTGATGGTGATTTCATTGAATCTGTAGGTTGCTTTTGGTAGGATGGATCTTTTTACTATGTTAATTTTACCAATCCAAGAGCATGAGAGATCTTTTCATCTTCTGATATCTTCTTCCATTTCTTTCTCCAAACACTTGAAATTTTTAACATACAAGTTTTTTGCTTGTTTGGTTAGAGTTACCCCAAGATATTTTATGTTATTTGAGGCTATTGTAAAAGGTGTTGTTTACCTGATTTTTTTCTCAGTCCATTTGTCAGTTGTATATAGGAGGGCTACTGAATTTTGTGAGTTAATTTTCTATCCCGCTACTTTGCTGAAAGTATTTATCAGCTGTAGGAGCTCCCCAGTGGAATTTTTGGAGTCACTTGTGTGTACTATCATATCATCTGCAAATAAAGATATTTTGATGGGTTTGGGAATTAGCTCAGTGGTAGAGCGCTTGCCTAGCAAGCACAAGGCCCTGGGTTCGATCCTCAGCTCCAAAAAAAGAAAAAGAAAAAAAAAAGAAAGATGAACTAGCCTTCCAGAGTATCCCTTAAGTTGAAGAGGCACATGAACGTGAAGAAACAGGTTTAAAGAGGTTGATGGGAGCCGGGCGGTGGTGGCGCATGCCTTTAATCCCAGCATTCAGGAGGCAGAGGCAGGCGGATCTCTGTGAGTTCGAGGCCAGTCTGGGCTACAGAGTGAATTCCAGGACAGGCTCCAAAGCTACACAGAGAAACCCTGTCTTGAAAAAACAAACAAACAAAAAGATATTTTGACTTCTTCCTTTACAATTTGTATCCCCTTGGTTTCCTTCAGTTGTCTTATTGCTCTAGCTAAGACTTCAAGTTCTATATTGAATAGATTTGGAGAGAGTGGACAGCCTTGTCTTGTTCTTGATCTTAGTGGAATTGCTTTGAGTGTCTCTCCATTTAATTTGTTTGCTATGTACTTGCTATAAACTACCTTTATTATGTTTAAGTGTGTCCATTGTATCCCTAATCTCTTCATGAAATTAGTTCATGAAGGGGTGTTGGATTTTGTCAAAGGCCTTTTCTGCATCTAATGAGATGATCATGTGGGTTTTTTTCTTTCAATTTGTTTATATGGTGGATTACATTTATTGATTTTTGTATAATTAACAATCCCTCATCTCTGGGATGAAGCCTACTTGATAATGGTAGACGACCTTTTTGATGTGTTTATGGATTCAGTTTGCAAGTATCTTACTGAGTATTTTTTTAAATTTATTTATTATGTATGTATCCATGGCTACCAGAACTCATTACAGATGGTTGTGAGCCACCATGTGGTTGCTAGGAATTGAACTCAGGACCTCTAGAAAAGCAGCCAGTGCTCTTAACCTCTGAGCCATCTCTCCAGAATCCAGTTTATTATAAGTCATATTACTGGGTATTTTGCATCTATGTTCACAAGGAAAATTGATTTGTTATTCTCTTTCTTTGTTGAGTCTTTAGGTAGTTTGGGATCAGGGTGACTGTAGCCTCATAAAATGAATTTGGCAATGTTCCTTCTGTTTCAATTTTATGGAATAATTTGAAGAGTATAGGTGTTAACTCTTTTTTGAAAGTCTGGTCGACTTCTGCACTAAAATCATCTAGCCCTCGGCTTTTCTTGGTTGGGGGACTTTTATTTATTTTTATTATTAAGAAATTTTCTATTCATTTTACATACCAACCATAGATCCCCCTCTCCTCTCTCCTCCCTCCTCCCACTCCCAGCCTTCTCCCCAACTCACCCCCAATTCCCACCTCCTCCAAGTCAAGGTCTCCCATGGGGAGTCAGCAGAGCCTGGTACATTCAGTTGAGGCAGGTCCAAGCCCCTCCCCCTGCACCAAGGCTGCCCAAGGTGTCACACCATAGGTACTAGGCTCCAAAAAGCCCGCTCACACACCAGGGACAGATCCCGATCCCCCTGCGTGGGGGCCCAGTTGGGGGACTTTTAATGACAACTTCTATTTCACTAGGGGTTATAGGTCTATTTAAATTGTTTATCTGATCTTGATTTATCTTTGGCAAGTGGTACTTGTTGAGAAAATTATCTATTTCTTTTAGATTTTCCAATTTGTTGGAGTAGACATTTTTAAAGCATGTCCTCAAGTGTCTGTTGTTATGTCCCCATTTTCATTTCTGATTTTGTTAATTTGAATATTCTCTCTCCATTTGGATGAAGGTTTGTTTATCTTGTTGATTTCTCAAAGAACCAACTCTTTATTTCATTGATTCTTTGTTTCTGTTTTATTCATTTCAGCCCTCAGTTTGACCATTCCCTGCCATCTACTCCTCTTGGATATGATTACTTATTTTTGTTCTAGAGCTTTAAGGTGTGCTGTTAAGGAACTAGTATAGAGTTGCTCCAGTTTTGTTTTTTTGTTTGTTTGTTTGTTTGTTTTTGCAAGCACTTAGTGCTATGAACTTGCCTTACAACTGCTTTCATTGTGTCCCATAAATTTGGGTGTGTTGTGTATTTATTTACATTCTCTTCTAGAAAGTCTTTAATTTTTTTCTGAACGTCTGTCTTGACCCATTTTTCATTTAGTAGAGAGTTGTTCAATTTCCATTACCATGTAAGCTTTCTGTTTCTGGTGTTGTTGATACCCAGCTTTAATCCATGACGGTCTGATAGGATACAGTGAGTTATTTCAATTTTCTTGTATCTGTTGAGACTTGCTTTTTGTCCAAGTGTGTGGTCAATTTTGAAAAAGAAACATCAGATGCAAAGAAGAAGGTGTATTCTTTTGTGTTTTGGTGAAATGCTCTGTAAATATCTGTTAGGTCCATTTGGTTTATAACCTGGTCAATAAACTTAAAATTTAGCTTAATGTCATGATGGAAGTTTTGCTTGGTGGTAGTGTGTAACCACTGCCCTGAGTTCAATTACTAGCAACAAAAGAAGCTAAAAAACAAAAATGGCAAAATTATGAGGAAAGTGTAAATAAAGTAAGACAAGTAGTAAGTAGTTCTTGGCTAAAATATAAATAAACTACACGGAGAAACCCTGTCTCGGGAAGAAAAAAAAGAAGCACTTGATGTTATTTCAGAAGACCCAAGTTCAATTCTCTGCAGCCATGTCAGGCAGCTCACAAGTGCCTATAACTCCAACTTCAAGGAATTTGAAACCTTGTTATGACACCTGAAGACACACACACACACAGACTTGGCATACACAGACACACATATATATACACATAAGTAAAATAAAATCTAAGTGGTGGCGCACGCCTTTAATCCCAGCACTCTGGAGGCAGAGGCAGGCGGATCTCTGTGAGTTCAAGGCTAGTCTGATCAACAAAGAGAGTTCTAGGATAGGCAGGGCTGTTACACAGAGAAACCCTGTTGTTGTAGAATATTATTTTAAGATGTGTTATATTTGTTTAGCTGTGGAATATTTGTTTAATGATGCAAAGATGTGTTACATTCTTCTATGTTGCATTTGTTTAACTCTGGGAAGCTATGTTACTTTGTCTGTCTAAAACACCTGATGGTCTAATAAAGAGCTGAACGGCCAATAGCGAGGCAGGAGAAAGGATAGGCAGGGCTGTCAGGCAGAGAGAATGAATAGAAGAACTCTAGGAGGAAGAAGAAGAAACAAGAGAAGGAGGAGGATGATAGGGGACAGCCAGCCAGCCACACAGCTGGCCACACAGCCACACAGCCAGCCATGGAGTAAGAGTGGAAGTAAGATATACAGAAGCAAGAAAAAGGAAAAAGCCCAGAGGCAAAAAGGTAGATGGGTTAATTTAAAGTCAAGAAAACTGGCTAGAAACAAGCCAAACTAAGGCCAGGCATTTATAATTAAGAATAAACTTCTGTGTGTGATTTATCTGGGAGCTGGGTGGCAAGCTCCCAAAACAGTAAAAGAGCAAAAACAACCAACAACATTTTGATGTTCCAATGTGGAGCTAGAGTAAAAGAAAATCCAACAACATCCTGTCTTGAAAATGCCAAAATAATAATAGTAATAATAATAATAATAATAATAATAATAAAATCTAAAAAATATCTTTTTTAACAAACCAGGCAAGTAGGTGAGGATCTCAGCTAGATATCTGTAACCCCAGGGGGAGGGGATCCAGGGCGGAGACAGGAAGGTGGCTGGAGCTTGCTGACTGCCTCAAGGGAATCAGGTGGAGAGTGACAGAGCAGGACGCCTACATCCTCCTCTGGACTGTGTATGCACAGGTACGTCCACCAGCACACATGCGTTCCCACACACATATACACGCACACACTTTCATACACACCAAATAGAAATAAATAAATAAATATACCTTCTAGAAAATGAAAACCGACTGCTTAAATAAAGTTTGTGTTCAAATGTTTAAAAAAGTATCTTTTTTTAAAAAATAGAGGGAAGACACAAACAATATTAAAAAAGAAGAGTCCTCACCCACTGTATTCCAGAGGTCAGCTTCAACAATACATGAACAATTTTGGGGCCAAATATAGTGTGATGTGAAATCAGTGTGGAAAAACCTCAAGAAGTTAAAAGTAGATACACCATAAACCCAGCTATACCATTCCTTGGCATATGCCCAAAGTTTTCAGTAGTCTACTTCACAGTTACTTGCTCAGCCAAAACAGCTAACAAATAGAAACAACCAAAAGTCCTGACTGACAAACAGATAACGAAAACGTGGTACACATACATAATGGAATTCTATTCAGTTGTGAAGAGAAATGTAGTTTGCAGGTAAATGCATGGAACTGGAAAGTATTATCCTGAGTGGGGTAACACAGATCCAGAGAGACAAAAGCCACATGTTCTCGCTTACTTGTGGATTCTAACTCCAAATCTTTAGAGGTGAGTATATAACCTGAAGTAGCCAAAGAAACCAGGAAAGAAGAAGGGGACTATCGGGTGAGGGGGGCAGGAACTCTAGAAAAGGGGTTAGTAGGAGACAGATGCTACGAAGTTAGCAATAAGAATAATGGGGGGGGGGCGGTGGTGGCGCACGCCTTTAATCCCAGCACTCGGGAGGCAGAGCCAGGCGGATCTCTGTGAGTTCGAGGCCAGCCTGGTCTACAGAGCAAGATCCAGGAAAGGCACCAAAACTACACAGAGAAACCCTGTCTCGAAAAACAAAAAAAGAAAAAAAAGAAAAAAAAAAGAATAATGGGGGGGTTGTCACTGGGGAGGAGTGAAGAAGGATAATAAAGTGAGAGAGGGGAGAAAGAGAAGTAAATAATACTAAAGATGCTTGATAAAGCCACAGGGAAACATGATATTTGTGAGCTTACTTAAAATGCATGTAATATATACATATGTAAACTATATTTACATGTAGTTTATATGAAGTTAAGCCACACACAGAATAATGCTCCCTGCAAGAGCCATTGACTATCTAACAAAAACCTAAGGGCCAAACATAGAGTCTCCCTTTGAGTTGTTGGAGTTGTCACAGGAGTCCAAGAGATCCTCCAAACAGTACAGGCTACTGCTATTGCCCTTGGGTGCCTCCTAGAACTTGAAGGTAAGACTCTATTGCCGAAGAAACTTTGAACAGTTGTTCTCTGAAATTTCATGAGCCAAACCTCTACTGTCTGCATTTCTTCTGGTCTTCCAAATTTACAGCAGAATGGCCTACTATGCTCTAATGATAGCATTCCAGGACTTCTTGAACCCACAGCTCCAAACTCTCCTACATTCTTCCTACAAACTTAGGAGATGCAATGAAAACAGTCCTAAGAGGGAGTTCCTAGCTCTGTGTCTAGATCAAAAATTTAGAAAGATCTAAAAGAAATGACTTAATGATGTACTTTTAGGACCTTGGAGAAAGAATAAGCCACACCCCAAATCAATAAATGTAAAAGAAGACACAACAATAAATAAGAAAGTTATAGGTCAATGTCCATGATGAACATAGACCCAGATTCCTGCCAGTAGTGCAGGTTCAGTGGTGCACGCCTTAATCCCAGCACTTGGAAGGCAGATCTCAAAGAACCAGTTCTAGAGCCATAGGTTCTTTGGATTGTTTTCTTTGTTTCTATTAATTAATCTCCGCTCTGCTTTTTAAAAAATTATTTCTTGCCACCTACTGGATTTGGGTTTTGTTTGTTCTTGTTTATTTCCAAGTTCTTAATTTGCATCATGAAGTCATTTATTTGTGCTCCTTCTGATTGTTTAATGTAGGCACTTAGTGCTATAAATTTCCCTCACAGGACCACTTTCAATGTATCCCAGATGGTTTTTTGTGTTGTGTCTTCATTTCCATTTAGTCCCAGGAACTTTTAAATTTTCTTTCTTTCTTTTTTCTTTTTTTTTTTTGGTTTTTCGAGACAGGGTTTCTCTGTGTAGCTTTGTGCCTTTCCTGGAGCTCACTTGGTAGCCCAGGCTGGCCTCGAACTCACAGAGATCCTCCTGGCTCTGCCTCCTGAGTGCTGGGACTAAAGGCGAGCGCCACCACCGCCCGGCTCAAATTTTCTTTCTTGATTTCTTCTTTGACCCATTCATCATTCAGTAATGAGTTGTTTGATCTCAATGAGTTTGCCTATTTACTACATGGTTTTTGTTTGTTTGTTTGTTTGTTTTGTTCTGTTTTAGGCTGTCAATTTTAAGTTTTATTGCATTGTGGTCAGATAAGATACAAAGAGTGATTTCAGTCTTTTTGAGTTTGTAAAGATTTGTTTTGTGTATTGTAGGTTTTTATTTTTAGACAAATAGTGAATAGCATGATTCCTTGTAGCTCTTTCAGAAATCCTTGTTATTTTATCCACATTCCTCCTCCTTCTGTATTTATCTCCCTTCCCTCTCTCTGTTCCTATTCTCCCCTATCAGATCCCTTGTATCCTGCTATTTCCCTCCCTATCGCTCCCCAACCCCAGGAATCAAGCAAGTATCACCAACCTAATAGCTGACCAAAGAGACTGCAAACCAAAACTAATCAGAAGATAAAGAGGGAATGCTTCATTCTAATCAAGTAAACAATTTTCATTTGCAAGTGGTAATCAATTGGAAATAGCTTCTGGGTTCAGGATGGAGGCATGTGTCCACTTCTTTCAGCTCTAGGCCCCTCTAGGTCTGGGCAGACCAGTGCAGGCCCTGGCACAAACCTTTAGCTCCAGCTCTCAAAAGGCAAAAGCAATCGGATCACTATGGGTTCGAGGCCAGTCTGGTCTACATAGCAAGTTCCAGGACAGCCAAGGCAACATAGTGAGATCTTGTCTCAAAAACAAAAACAAAATCAATTTTTATTTTTTCCCTTTTTTATTTTATTGAAAATAGATCATTTTCTCATACAATATATATCCTGATTATAGTTTCCCTTCCTTCTGCTCCTCCCAGATCTCCTCAACTTCTCCTCCCCTCTGGATCCACTCATTTTCTGTCTCTTGTTAGAAAAGAACAGGCTTCTAAAAGATAATAACAAAACATAACACAATAAAATATAAGATGAAGTCTACATGGAACCCTCACCTGTTCATTCAAAAATCAATTTTTAAAAAAATGGAGGCATACTGCATGTGGTGGCACACGCCTTTAATCCTAGCACACTCAGGAGGGAGGCAGAGACAGGTGAATCTCTGTGAGTTCAAGGCCGGCCTGGTCTACAGAGTGAGTTCCAGGACAGCCAGGGCTAGTAGAGAGACTCTGTCTCAAAATAAATAAATAAATAAATAAATAAATAAATAAATAAATAGATAAATAAATAAATAAATAAATAAATAAATAAATAAATAAATAAAAACAGTAAATCTTTTTTGGTATACATTTTTATTATTTTTATTTATTTATTTATTTTTATTATCAGCTTGATACAGTACAAATTCTTATCCTAATTGTGAAATGTTTCACTGAAGCTTGCCCAGTGATTGAGTAAAACCAAAACTTATTATAAGCCACAGTCATCCTAGGGTCCCCCCTGCTATATAGCCTCCCTGGATCTGTGGGTTGCAGTGTGATTGCAAAACAGTAAATCTAAAGGCAAATATAGTAACACACACATATAATACCAACCCTTTGAAGGCCGAGACAGAAGAATTATAAGTTCTAAGCCAGTGGACTATATAGAAAGACTCTCCAAAACAAGGGAAGTCTAACTATGGTTTTAATATTATTTCTTCTCCTATTAATAATTAATAATCTCTTTTGAGACTCTTCTGACTCAGTGTTTTTAAATTAGGGTTCATGGCATTCTGGATTTAAAAATATTCATGGGGCAGGAGAGATGGCTCAGAAGCTAAGAGCACTGGCTGTTCCTGTAGAGGACCCAGGTTCAATTTCCAGTACCCATATGGTAGCTCAAAACTATCTATAACTCCAGTTCCAGGGGATCTAACACCCTCTTTTGGCCTCCAAGGACACCAGGCATGCATATATGCAGACAAAACACCCATACACATAAAATAAATAATCTCAACATTCAGGAGTTAGAGACAAAAAGATTGTGAGTTCTTGGCTTCTGTTATTTGTGAGGTAGACCAGATCGACCTCAAACTCATGGAGATCTTCCTGTCTCTGCCTGAGTTCTGGGATTAAAGGCATATACCACCATGCCTAGCAAATTCTTTTATTAATGAGACTGAAAACCCCAAGAGGGGCCCCCAAATTCCCAGGTATATCAACTCTGTTGGGACTCTACAAAATTTCTAGCAACACACTTCTTTCCTGCTGTTTAAGTCTTTAGTCGGCAGAGAAATTAAAACCATTCCTACACTCTAGACAGGGACAAAACTCAGAGACATCGAACTGCCTCTGCCTCCGACGAGCTGGAATTAAAGGCATGTACCACCACACCTGGCTTTTCTGGGGTTTTGTTTATTTGTGTGTTAAGACAACATTTCATTCTGTAGCCCAAGCTTGTCTCAAACTCATGGCAATCCTCTTGCCTCAGCCTCCCTAGCAGTTGGGATCACAGGTTTGTGTCATCAGACCCATCATTACTATGCTGTGTATCCTGCAGGTCTTGCCACATAGCTAGAGATCTGAAGAGTTCTGAGGAAACTTTAGCTGTGTAACTGAAAGCCCTACCAAGAAATGGCATTTCCCTTGCATTCCTGGTATGCTCCCACAGGCCCTGTGGTCCGGATTTCTTTGCATCTTTATCTGTTCATTCCACCTTTGCTGAAACTATATCAATGGCACTGTCATGTCTTTCATAGTGACATTTGCCCGCATTACTCCTCCATGGAGTCACCATCTGCCTGTAGTTAGAGACTTGGCCTGCTCCTGCTTTAACATGATTAAAGCTTCTCAGACATCAAAAAAAAAAAAAAAAAAAAAAAAAGATTGTGAGTTCAAGGCCAGCCTGGGCTACATATCAAGACTCACATAAAACAAAGAAACAACAAAAATATTCTCAATTATCCATAAATTATTCAGAACATATTTTAATTTTGTAATTTGGATGACAATCTATTTATAATAAGCATATGCATGTTCTATATTTGGGTGACTACCCTATAATCCGGTTCAGCAATATAATTTTAATAACAATATCACTATTGATTTTTATCATAAGATTTGATGAGAGGCCTATCATTTCAGTTGGTATAAAGCAGGACGATTGTTTTCTCGTGCATTAACAGATGCTCCTATGACAAGTTCTAAGACACAAGTAAGGTAATGTTCCATTCATGAACTGGATGAACTTGAGATTTCGCCCTTTTCTGTGGTTCTAAATTTAGTTCTCTGGTACAAATTAATGTATCTCATGTCACTATTCCTCATGATGCATTAGCCTGGCAGGTCTCAGGCCACTGAACAGATATGCTACTATATTGAGTAGCTAGTCTCCATCACTTTGCGGGACCAGTGAATCTTCTTACTTGTTTTCTGTCTTTGCATGTCCTCAAGGGCTTCTTCCTACAATGGGTATGTCACAATTTAAGCTCTTATAATCTACTACCACACTACGTGTAAACACACACACACACACACACACACACACACACACACACACACACACATCTCACTTAAAGAGAAAGAAGGAAAGAGATTGGTCATCTTTTAGAAATGGAAAAAAAATTCCTGTATGCTTTCAGGATTGAATCAGTGTCAAATGGTACAAAGGCATAGGAGGCTTTTCTTCCTGCTCCTCCTCCTCTTCTTTCGCCTGATTTTTCTGCTTGACAGCATTCTGATTGCAAGGTAACTCCAACAGTGCCAGTATAAGGGAAGGCTCTTCCTGTTTCTTTTTATTACTGAGAAAGAACTTTCCCAAAAGTTCCCCAGGAGACTTCTTCTCAGGTCTCAGAACTAAATCACATACTCATGTCTAAACTAACCACTAACAAGGAGAATGAGTCTCTCAGTACTTCTCATTGACTATTTAAAATTCCACCATCACCCCAATATAAGCCCTTTCCCTAAACACGTGATTACAACAGGAGCAAAGCAGCAAGAAGAAGATGGAGCAATAGATTAGAGCAGACAGCAGCATCCTCTGCTTTACACACCTGCCCCCAGCTTCCCTACTTGCGGATTGTTTGGTTCAAGGGTGCTACACAGGAACTCACAGGGCTGTAAGTGGGTGAGCTCTTTGACAGATGGCTGCCCATCTCCCCACTCAGATTCACTTCCCAGCTCCTTCACTCTCAGACAGGTTAGGTACTAAATTCCTCACTTTTGAGCAAAGCTCAAAAACCAGAATCTCTAAAGGGCTTTGTTCTTGCCTTCTCTTCTGGAAGAAAGTGGGGGCTTATTCCATCTACCCAGTAGTATATGGGGATAGTTTTCCTAAATAATGCCTGTATGTAAAAGTTATTTGGGTCGTTCACTTTACTGCACTTGTCTTACTTTCTGATTATACTTTGTACTTTAGAGGGACCCAAGTTCCTTACCATATGCAAGAAAATCGCTGTCTTGTGATTGCTCATAGAGCAACTCCAGTTTTCATAACAGCACTCTTATTGCTACCCTAGCCTTTTCTTTCTTCTGTTGAAAGATGAGAAGCAGCATTTGCTACTCAGTAGTACTCAGGGTACTAGAATACTGAGTGGGGGCCAGTGAGATGGCTCAATGCTCAAAGGCATTTTCCTCCAAGCCTGATGGCCAGAGTTCTCTCTGGGACTCACACAGTATAGAGAAACAACTCCCACATGTTGTCCTCTGACTTCTTTTTTTTTTTCCCCGAGACAGGGTTTCTCTGTGTAGCTTTGCGTCTTTCCTGGAACTCACTCTGTAGACCAGGCTGGCCTCGAACTCACAGAGATCCGCCTGCCTCTGTCCTCTGACTTCTATATGCATGCAGTGGCATGTGCACATGTGCAACACACATACACACACACACACACATACACACACACACACACACACGCACACACACACTAAAATAAATAGATGTAATCCTTTTTTTAAAGGATACTGAGTAAAATTCCTGTAGACTTGGTAGAAAAGATACAGTGGTACCTGAATTTGTCCCTGTTATGTTCATATGTAGCCCATCAAGGGATCAAAGGCAATAACTTGATGAGAAAAATAAAAAGCACTCCAAAAATCTCCTTCCCCCACACCACTACTATTCATCCGTCCACAGATCCCCCCAAATCATCATGCAGACTTTAACCTGAATTCAAACACCGTGGTTTGCTCTGGCTTATACAGGGCCAGTATCACTTCCTAGCTAGCTCTTTACACATTTCTAGTTTCCTCCAATCCTGCAGCAGAATATTAAAACCTTGGGGGGAAAATAGAACTTTTGTCTCTCTTTTATCAGTTCCCTCAGCTCAGATTCTGCTCCTTCTGCCGTCCTCTGTTCTCCTAAAATGAGTTAGCAATGGAGAATTTAGTCCACATGACACAAAACAGCCCATGCAAAGGTCATGTACTACTCATTTCTGGGTGTTCATTTAAACCTATTTCCTCTGGTTGGGGACTTTCCCATCATGATTCTTGGAAGGTGGCAGAACCCATCTCTCACTTTCAACAAAAGTGCCTCTTTCAATCTCCTCCAAAGGTAGCATTCTGGAACATAACTGAATCAAGTCACTCTATGGAAAGATCCGGAGTTAGTCTTTCTGCTGTCTCTGCTCCAGTGCCCCCAAGGTGCTGCAGTGGCTCCTCAGCAGACCAGTTCTGTGTTGTTCCTGCAAACAACACCACAAACCTGCTTCTTTAGCCGGCCTACTGGATGGGGAAGCTACTTAGCATCTTTAATGAATTAGTTTGCTGCCCAAATCACACAGAGTCCACTTCTGTTGCTTGTATCGAAGATCTACACTAATTGCTGTCTATAATTCCTTTAAAGCTTTGTCTTACTTCTGAGACTACCAAAAGGACCGTATTTCCAGAGAGAGTTTCTACTGAAGGGAAATCTTTGTCATGTCTGTTTTGTTGTGAATAGCAAAATTAAAGACTATAAACCTACCCACAACATCTAATTTAGTGCCTGTGACTGCATATGTTCAGCAGTGCTGGAAAGCCCCATTCAAAGAGCTTTTGCTCTGGTAAAAGACTTTATAATACTTCCTGAAATAAATAGATTCATGATGTTCTTTATATAGTAAACCTATATAAACAGATTATTTTCAAATGATGATTTAAATTGTGGGGGAATAGACTAATAAAATGTAGTGGATTTAATTGATTATGGGAGTTCCAATTGAGATGATGCAATAAGTACCTGGTATTTCAACTCCTGCTTCAATGTGTAATGCCAGGGGAGTTCAAAGTTGATCTTGCTCCAGTTGAAATCTAAAGTAGCAGCTCTTTAGAGGCCCTGTTTGCAAATGCTGTCACATTCTAAGGCACTAGAGGTGGGTCTTTTTTTTTTCCAAGACGGGGTTTCTCTGTGTAGCTCTGGCTGTCCTTGAACTCACAGAGATCCACCTGCCTCTGCCTCCCTGAGTGATGGGATGATGGGATTAAAGGCATGCACCACCACCACCACCACCACCACCACCACCACCACCACCACCACCACCACCACCAC
>CABHPR010155456.1:3988-50728 GCA_902168415.1 Peromyscus melanophrys | reverse complement strand
CACACACACACACACACACACACACACACACACACACACACACACACTGAGAGAGACAGAGATCTGCACCTCTTCAATGAATGAGCAGAGAAGTTAATTTGCAGGAGGCTGGGCCTTACTGAGCAGAACCCCCACCCACTCCCACCCCAGCCCTCCCACCCCTCCGCACATGCAATTGCTCACTGGACAGAAGTTCAGACAGGAATGGAGTCCATGATCTCCCAGGTAGTGTATCACAAACATGAGCATGCTGAGAGATACACAGGAAAACCAAAAACAAGCACAAGGTCAGGGATCAGAAGGCCCTGCCTACCAGTGTCCTATGGACAATACCATTGGCTCTCAGGATAGTAACAAATGGGAAATGTGGAGATGGGGACCCTGACTAAGGAACAGGGCCGGCAGGTAGCAAACGTGTCCACATTCAGTCAGGAGCACTGCCCACAAATGGCCTTCAGTCCCTACCCCTCACACCCTGGGACTTAGAACAACCACATACATCTCAGCATATGCTGGAGGCACCAGCCCCGGTAAGAGAGGAATCCCAGTGTGGCCAGAGCACAGCAGGGATCCCACTGTCCCCTTAAGGTGGACTGCCATCTGAACAAGGAAAACCCCAAAGAGACCTGTGACCTGCTCCCTGAGAACAGTGCTCCCAAGAAACTAGTCAGAGCCCCACTTGGCTCCAGGGTGACAGGTCACCGAGTAAAGCCTGAATTCTGCTATATGAGAAGGATTCCACACAGAATCCACAACACGGAGGATTCTAACACAGCCAAATGTTGATAGCCAAAGGATGTGATGACAGGTTCTTAAGGCAGCGTCTGGCACCAGACATGCTGGTATGCCAGGCCTGCCTCAGCATTCAGGAGCTCAAGGCACAAAGACCATACTACATGTTTAAATGACAGCTCCCAAACAACCTTACGCTTATTTTTTTTAATCTCTGTGTCTGTATATTCTACAATATGATCCTGCACACATGTGTGAGATCACATACAAGTAGAAGCCACAAGTAGAAGCCAAAGATCTCACTCAACCTGAAGCTAGGCTGGCAGCCAGTATACCCTAGAAATCCCCACCTCCTTCCCTGTATTCTCTAGAGTTACAAGCATGCACCTGGCCACACCTGCTCGTTTGTGTGGTTTTTGGGATTCAAACTCAGGTCTTCCTGTTTGAGCAGCAAGCACTCTAACTCTTTGCACCATCTTCTTGGCCCATAGCTCTGCTTTGAAAGAGAGCAGCCTTCCTAGTGCACAATTAGAAGACTATTCCTTTTCATGGCTGAATGGTATTCCACTGTATAAATGAGTTCTTGTCTGGTTGACCCTTTATCTGTTAGCAGACAGTTCAGCTATTGCCGGGTTGGGGCCTTTGCATATAAAACTGAATTTTGAAATGTTCATATTTTGAAAAAGTGTGTGTGTGTGTGTGTGTGTGTGTGTGTGTGTGTGTGTGTGTGTGTGAGAGAGAGAGAGAGAGAGAGAGAGAGAGAGGCAGACAGAGAGATGATAGACAGATGAGAGAGAGAGAGTATATCATAGCCCAGATACTTGCCCTGCTTATGACTGGCCAACAGTTCCCCCCTGACACCTCCTGACTGTATACACTTTGGCTCCTTGTAGGGCCTAGTTGAGGCCCAATTAGCTGTGTTTCTCCAGCGACTACGGGACATTAACTCTTGATTGCAGCCTTGGATCAGACTCTTCCCCCTTTGAAACCCAGCAAAGTGGGGGTTTCTGCTTAAGCAGAGTCAGAGGAGGATTACCAGTGGTCATGCATAATTTATGTGGCTTTTGTGGGGCCTTGAAAGAGGCCCTGGCATAATCTAGAAACTGAATTAGATTTGTGAACTGAAATGCTCTGGGGGCATGGTTCCCTTCCAGGGGGGCCCATACTGCCACTCTTGGCCAGTGTGACTCAGTTTCTCCCTGCCAAAGGCATCTGAACTGCCAGCCTTGCCTGTGCCAGCAGGACCTTTTGCTCACCATGAGGCTGCCTGCTGCCCTCACAGTGGTATCCCAGGCTACATACTCTGCCCTCACCAGAGAACCAGGGACAGACCTTCTTAGAATAGTCTCCCCTGTGGCTCCACAGTTCCTGTAAAGAACCAGGAAAAGACTGGGGCTGAGGCTTCCACCTGCATATGAGTGGTGGCCCTCTGAGCCACTGCAAACAGGGCTGTGTGCCTTTAAGAAGCAAAAACCAATTCGAAGCATGTTGCAACCCTGGTGGTTGCTAAGGCTCTCTCTTCCACTGCCCAAGTGTCTGGATCTCAGCTTCAGATGAGTGTGGCCTGCTGGGATTTGGGCTGCCAGTTTAATTAGTGTTCAGTAATTTCAATAATGAGTGACAATTCATCCGGGCTTTTAGGTTGGTCTTCTGTTCAGCAGCAAATCAATAATCCACAGTTTTTCCCTTCTTTAAAGACAAGGAAGTGGCATGTGAGCTACATCAGATGAGAAAAATAAATGAGGAAGTGCTCGAGTCCCTCAGTAACTTGAGAGGCAATTGGTTTTAATGGTGTGGGCAGCCTCCCCAGCTTGTTGATGTTATTGAAGGAGCAAAGGTCATTAGGAACTGGAAAGAGGCTCTCGCATCCTTGCAGTAAACAGTTTGCCCTGGCTGTAACCATAGTGATTTGGGTAAATGAACACAGGTATACGGATTACTACCCTATTCCCCAGGCTGCCTGTATTATTGCCTCTGAAGATATAAAAACAATTGAGGCTAATTGTATGAGAGAGAGTTTATTACAAACACAAATGGAAAGAGAAAAAGATAACCAGGCATGTTCTTTCTGAGGTTCCCCCACCTGGCCCAGGCGCCTTCATGTGCCCTGTGTCACATGCACTTTGTTGGCTTCTAACCCAAGGCTACAACTGGTTTGTCCAGCCTGTTAGTGGGAAGATGTCCTCGGTGGCACTGCAGACAATTCTTTCTTGGCTTTGGAAAGCCTCCTCTAAGTGGGCAGTCACTGGGCTCTGAAGCACGATCAGAACTCGGCAATTACTTGTTTGACTGCCGGTGGCTGCTCGGAGCTGAGGCGCTTCAAAGCCGAGGAAAGACATTTATCTCAGTGACGAAGACACGGGGGTACAGCCTCTCCCCAGCCAGTGGCTGAGAAGTTCCCTGCATTATGGTAGGGACCCTGCCAGCTAGAGCTGCAGCTTTTTTTTGTAAACTGGTGGGCTCTCTTTTGTTGCAGCTACAAAGAGGTTTCATAAGGTGTTGTGATTCGCGGTATACAAACCCATTAAAAAAACACCAGTGAAATCCCCAGCTGGGAAGGTCAAGCCTAATGAAGTGGGCTGTGGTGAGGAGTGCCGCTGCACAGCATCCCTGATGTAGGCTAGAGGTGCTCCAAGTGAACAGCGCTTATAATTATGATCATCTGACACTTCCCATTCACCTCCGGTGCTATTTTTTTTTCTCACAAGAGAACAGATTAATTGTGTATCAACTGATACACATAAAAAGGATTTGATAGAAGGCTTAATAAAGTAACATTAAATAGGCAATCCCACTGAAATTCTAATGTGTGTATTCTTAATTAAATTCCCTGGCATGGTACAGCCATCCAGGTACATTCTGGTTGCTTCTGCACCCACTGGATGAGCCTAGAAGATGGTGGGAAGGAAGACAGCCGCACAAAGAGGTCTCTCTTTCCTCCTTTACCTCTGCCCAAACAGGAGCAGGCTGTGCAGAAAGTGAAGAAAGAGCACCCGGCCTGGGTGGGGCCTGGACTATTGTTGGAATCTGTATCTACACAGGTGCTGGGGCTGGACTCCTAAAAATCTGGTGCGTTCGTCAACCCTGGGTTTTACGTTACTATTCAGTGCCAGGTGAGAAGGGGTCGATGAATTCAAGTAAAGACACTTTGAAATGAAGAGAATAAAGGAGAGGAGGAAGATAAAGATACTTTCATGAAGAGGAAGAGGAGGTAGAAAAGGAGGAAGAAGAGGAAGAGGAAGAAAAGAAGGGTACCTAGGTGGAGGAGGAGGAGAGGGTGAAAGCAGAGGAGATGAAGAGGGAGGAGAAACAGGGGAGAGAAAGGCTGTGGACTAGGAAAAGAACAAGAATTAGAAGAGGCGTGCTCAGCAGTCCTGGCTGCATCCTAGAGAGTAACTGTTGAGCTGGAGCAGAATAAATATGTGTTTAAAAGCCACATGTAGAGGTAATGAGGCGACCTGATTCATTAACTGCCTTGAAGTAGTCCGCAAAACCTCTCCACTCCGTGCCGTGCCATTACATCCACCCCACCAGCTGGCTTGGGCTCTGCTCCTTCCGTCTCCCAACGTTGCTGCCACGGGGAACTGGCAGATTTCTCCCCACAGGCCTTACACGTCGACGTGGAACTCATCTGCTCAGTGGGAAAAGAAAGCAGTAAAACAGGACATGTGAGGCGATGTGCTTTTGCAAAACTCTGCCTGGAAGTGACCACAGCATTGGGAAAAAGGCAAAAGATATTGCTGAGATGTCCAGGAAGAGGAGCAGCATCTGCTCATGCACAGGCTAACCACATAGCCCGCCTTGTGCACAGCTTCCCTGTGCATAGTTCAGGGGACTTGCCCTGTTGTCAGGAAGATTCGGGACGAAGGCACCGCCCAAAGTGCCTAGGAGGCCTGGGAGGACCCAAATGCCACCCGTGGGAAGAACACTCCAGAACTTTCTGTGTCTACCCTGGGCATAACACTGTCAAGTGGCACACTAGCTTAGTAGCAGAACGATGATTGCAGCCAGGCTCTGCAGTGTGGAAGCTGTGAGGCCTCAGGCTGAACACTGAACTCAGTCAAGACTCAGTTGCCCTTCCTGCAGAGAAGCTAATACTCCTCTTTCCAGGGTGACTCATCCTTTCTGGAACATACCACTACTCCAGCTGCTGGCCTTCCTGTAGCCTATGTGCTCCTGGAGGGTGGGAAACAAACAGACCATATTCTAATGCTCAATGGCCACTGTAGAAGGAAAGAAGATATGAGTCCAGTTCTCCTGGGGCTGGGAGGACCCCTTCACCTGGTGTTGAAGGAAGAAGCCTGGCAAAAATGCTGAGGCTGGGAGCAAGGAAGCCCAAGGACCAAGAGCAGTAGCAGAAAAGATCTGGGCCTTCAGGGAGGCCAGGGCTGGGCAGCAGGAGAGGTGGAAGCTGTGAGCATCGCTGGCGAGGCATGACAGGGGATGATCACACCAGCTTCATATCAGAAACCAGCAGAGCCTGCCAGATGCATAAGTCTGAGACTGGCATTGGCTACATAGTGAGGTCCAGTCCGGCCTGGGCTACAGAATGGCATCCTGTCTCAAAAAAAAAAAAAAAAAAAGCTAGAAACAATACAACACAAAACAACAACAACAACAACCCCAAAACAAGACAATAAGCCGGGAGTGTAGCCCTGGCTGCAGAGCTAAGGCTCAGAGGTGATGGCAAGATGGCTGCAAGAGATTCTCTGGGACTAGGTGATGGTGAAGGCTGGGCTCAAAATGACAGCCGAGACTTGACCTTGACCCTGGCATCAAGGACTACCCTATGGAACTTTGAGTGACACTCCTGGAAACCTCACTCCTAAAAGACATATGAGCCACTCTTTGGGTGATGACTACCATGTCTTTTCCATTTCTGAGTCTAAGCAAGGATGGCTTCTCCTAAGTCCCCTTCCTTGTCAGAAGCCAGTGAAAGCAGGTTGGCCTGTGCAGCATTGCTGGGCCTGTCTAGAGGCTCCACAGACAATAAGTGCTCAGTTCTCATAGTGCACTTGGCCACTTGCCACTCACTCTCAGCCTGGGATGCTACAGACCCAGTCAAGAGCATCATGGTCAAATGGACCTCTAGAAGGAGATGCTATAAGGCTCTTCCTGGCCACAAATCTCACGGAAACACTTAGTTCCTAAGCTAACCTTGGCTCAACCACTGCCTGCCAAGTAAGGTCATCATGCTTGGGTCACCTACCCCATCCTGCAGCACCCTTCCTGTCTGACCTCCCCCATTCCTGAGTTTCCTGGATTCTTGGATTGTTGAAGCTGAGCTACAGGCTGTTCTCTTAAACACTGCCTCTCCCCCACCCCTGCTTTGGTTCTAACTTCCTAGATCATAACCTATCCTATAAACCTTGAGCTGAAGCTATAGCCCTGAGCCTGAGAGGCCAGAACCATTGATAAGGCCAGTATCCACATCACACCAGTGACTAGGTGGAAACTATACATCTTCAGATGTCCAAGATGGACTGTCCCCGAGTGACCAGATGCCACTTCATGGAGAGAAACAGTGAGCCAAGAAGAAAGCTCGCAGTAGCCAGCACAACTGGTTAGCTAGAGAGAAACAGCTCCAGGCTGAGAGGGCCCTGCCATGAGAAGCTGGCAAAACCTAACAGATGTTGCTCTGGTGGCCAGTTTAGTGAGTGGCTCTGAGAATCACATATGCCCATGAAGAGATGTCAGTGGGATTGCCTCCTGCCTGCTTATACTGGCTGGTCCCAAGGCAAAGGACAGCCCCTGAGACAGGGTGACCAACAACCTGGTTTCTATTGAACCCTTGGGATAGGAGACACTCTGCCTGGGTCTGTTCAGATACAATCCACAGGGAATCCTCCCCCAGCCTTGCAGACAATATCTTTACAGCCCCTATTTTTAGATTAGGAAACCTAATGTACAGGAAGAGCCAGACAGCAAATATGGTGGGGCCTTGACATTGGGGTTCCCCAGGAAGTTTCTTAGATTGGCCCTGACTTGAAGCAGATGGAAACATATTGTCTACCAACCATAGTGAAAGAGTTTTGTTTTGTCTTCAGTGGGCTCTCACACACACATCTCACAAATGCTACACCATTGAGTGATAAACTTTCTGCTTTTAGTTTGAGCCAGGCTGTCATTAAATTCCTCAGACTGTCCTTGAACTCATTCTGTATCCAAGGCTGGCCTTGAACTGAGTAATTCTCCTAGCTCAGTCTCCAGAATAGCTGGGACTACCGGCCTGTGCCACCAGGCAATCAATTCACGGCAAAATCAAAAGCATAAAACCAAGAGTACCTTGCAGACCCCAACCACAAAGGGTGCATTTTAAGACAGTTTAAGCTCTGTCATGGTGGAAATGACCAGGACAGGCTGGCTCTGGCTTGGAGCTGATCAGACAGTGAGAACCTCCTAAGCTTTAGCTTCCTCTTTCAGCAGCCCAGGAGCCTGGCTGGCACAGACTGGTTCTCTGGAATTTAGGATGAACTGCAATAGGAGGCCACACAGGTGTGCTGGGCTGTCACTGCTGGGACTGCAGGTGTCGGCCTCAGGGAGGGCACAGCAGCAAGGATTAGAGCACTTAGGAGGGAGCCTGGTCAAGATCACACTGCTGTTGCCTTCTAGTCTGTCTACCTCGCTCTCCCACTGAGCTCCTCGGTTTCTCAGCAGGATATGGCCGAACCTTCTGACTTTCCTTGCAAGCTTAAGTCCTGTTCTCCTGTGAAGAAGAAAGACCACAACCCAAGGCTCCACAGTGGGAACAGCATCACTCTCAGAGATCCATTCTACAGGTACCTAATGTGTGTGCAAGCTACCGTGCCTACTGTGTATGAGACCTATGCTCCTGAGTGTGAGGAAAGAGTACCCACTGTACGTATATGAGGAATAACACTGCATGCAGGCCACTGAGCCTGCTGTAAGGCATGTGTGCCTACTAGGAATGAATAATAAGGACCCATCATGTGTGAAGCCAAGTATCTAGTATGTGCCGGAAAACGTGTCTTTGGGAATGAAGCCATAAACACAGTATCAGAGTGTAACATACCTGGCAAATGGCTCTAGTTGGCATTCAGAGGTCTCACTGTCATCCCCTCCTAGCTCAGCTGATCCCTGGATGCTTTGCTCAGGAAGGCTATCTAACCATTGCACCCTGACTTTTTTTTTTCTTCAGAAACAGGAAAGGCTAAAGATGTTTCCAGAAGGAAAGTTGGAGCTTAGAACGTGGCCCTGGCTCTCACTGCTGCGGTGGCAGGAAAGCCACGGAACAGGACAGGATAATAGGAAGGGGCTTCTGCATTCCTGCTACAGCAAGGTGGGCAGAGCAGGGAAAGGGCCTCCCAGCTCTCCCTGGCCAGACTTGAGTTCTCAGTCTCTTGTCCAGAGTATCAGGCTTCAAAGAGGTGGTCTCTGTGTTGTTTCTCCTCTAAGGACCATTCTTTTCTTCTATTCCATTCCTCCCTGGGTTAATCCTGGGCTATGGGCAGCAAGGCCCCCCTCAGGGCAGGTCCAGAGTGACTCCTATTGGTCTGATTTCCAGTAAAGGTATGGCAGGGGCCCTGTAGAGGAGGCCAGGTAGGCAGGAGGAGGGTAATGGGGAGCAGTGACTCTCAGCACAAATTGACACCAAGTCCATGCTTCCAGTCAGAGGAAAGCAATAAGACCTGTGGCTTTGTATCCAATATGTGCCCATGAGAATTAGCAAGCAAAGGCAGGGGCGGGGCCACAGCTGGAAGGGAAGGGCAAAAGTCAGTCAGGCATTTGGAAAAGTGTCACTTTAAAATATGAGGGGACCCCCTCAGGCTTCCAGGCAGGGCCAGCCCCCTGCTGATGTGGAAAGGGGCTGGTGTAAAAGAAAACCCACAAGTAGCCTGACTGAGACTCAGCTGGCCCAGAGAGCCTCATTTGTTCTTTAGAAAGGGAAAAAGAGAAGGAAAGGATACTTTAAAACTCTCCCCCACCCCCCGCATTCCTCCCCCTACAACACTAACACTCGAGGATGAGCCTGTACATGTTCACATATGTGAACACACACACACACACACACACACACACACACACACACACACTTCACCTTCACACTTAGACTTGACATCAGTCCTGTTACCCTAGAAATATGGAACCAGCAGGTTCCTACTTGAGCAGTGATTTTGGAGAGCCGCGGAAGTCTAGCTTGTGATGATGAGTCTCAGAGGAAAGCCTGGCCCCCAGTGGGGTCACACGATCAAGTTTCATAAGCTGACTTGGACCAAAGTCATGTGTGTGGCTCTTATAGCCCAAAATTGTTCTCCCCCTCCCCAATATCTACCAAACAGAACAATGAGGCCCTTTGAAATCCCCCAGAGACCAACTATTAAAACCACAATTTACAACTGCACGTATCATCTAATGTGTTAACCAGGTGTTCGGTGTTATTGTTTGAAACTCTACCTTGGTTTAAATCAAATGAAGAAAAGCCAAAAGTCCAATTAAAACCCACATTGCCTCTTTATCGAGGGGAGGTGAAAGACATTCATTACAGAGTTAATGGCAGAAGTCTCATAAAATGTTAGACCATCCCTTTTTCTTCCACTTTCTGATTTCTTGCTCAGGGTCTCACAGCTCGCTGGCATTTCCTGTTCTTAACTCAACAGGGGTGGGGGGGGAGTGCTAAAATAAATCTAAGAGTTCCTGGCTTAATTGTTGTAGCATCTTGGACACTCTGGCTGAATTTGACAATTGAATGTTGTCACGGGGTATTAAGATCCTGCAGTGGGCCCATTTAGGCGATTATATCCTAGGCTGTCCCTTAATACCTTCCAGGCTCTGGCTGCATCCTCCCTGCCAACATGTGTCCATTGTATTTAATAGATCAATGACAACAAATTTATGTTGCTAAGCTCAAGGAAAAAAAAAAAAGCAAAGCCCACTGAAAGCTTCCCTGGACCTGCCTTTGCAGACACTGACCAACCGACCAATGTGGAATTCTGTTGTCTTCACTTGGAGGTAATGACTTCCAGACTTGGAGCGCCTGTCTCTGTCTTTGACCATTTTTCACATTCCATCTTGATCTTGAAAGCCCTGTTCCATTGTGCCTGTGATTTTCTGCTTAGATGTCATGGTCACCTCCCCTCCTGTCATTGAATCTTCCCTGGGTCTTGATACTGGCTTTTCCGCTGTTCCCCACAGATGCTCTGCGTTCATTGGCAGCCTCGGCTGCATCGCCTGGAAGCGTCTCACCCAGTTCCTGTCCAGTCTTCTTTTTATAAGGGACTAAAAACAGACAACAAGGATTTTTTTTTCTGGCCTCCTGGCTGCTGTACTGAAATAAATAAGATAATCTGATAAATCAGATCCATTTTTCTCTTTTCATAGAATTTGTGAAGCTGGGGGGAAAGTGTCTGTAACAGCACATCTGTTCCCCTTTACGCCTTATTTAAGAAAATAATTCTTGCCAGATTTTTACCCACCCATAATAATTACACCATTTTTACAGATGTGGTTTTTAACAGCTTCATCCTGGCCCTGAAACTTTTATACAATTTGCAATGAATTTGCTTCTTGGCTTGCACTTCGTTATTAGCTGGCAATAAAGAGAGGGGGGTCAAGGAGGCTGTTGCCAGAACTGCACCTTTGATGGGTGTTTCTCTAAGCCAAACTCCTAGAGCAGAAGTGGCCGCTGCCATCACCCCCGCTCTATTGTCCCAAGAAGCACCACTCTTGGGAGCCGTGAACTTGAGCGCTGCCCTTGGCAGTCTCTCCGTCATTGTCTTACTTTATCCCTTTTCATTCCCTTTCTGAGCCTTAGTCCAGAGTTGTACTGTTCTGAGTCTCTGGATGCTGCCAAAAGAGCAGGGCTTTCCACAACACCCAGCCTCAAACTGAGAGCCCTAGCGAAGGTACCCCAGCACTCTGAGCCTGATGCTGACTCTGAGAAGGAAGACACAGGCCACATGAGCAGTGTTAGCCTGTGCCCTCACACTACATGCCAAGTGGAGTCACATACAAAGCCAACTAAGAATCAGCGAGTTCAAACAGAGCAGGTGGGGGCACTTCATGGTGGTGGGATGTTAGCTGGATTCCACACACAGGAAAGCAGCAGACAATATCTCCAGGCAAGGAGCTTATCAAACCATCCTGTTCAGTGGTCTTGTAAAAACTCGGACAGCAAATGTGATTGTCTCCATGACAGGAGGGTCCATGGCAAAGCAGAAGTACTCAGCTTATACGTGTCACAGTGTAGCCACATTGGAGCACAGGCCATTCTTTTGTCTTCCCTGTGCATTGTATATTCTGAGATTCCAGCTGGAACCAGTAGCAGAGCCTCTGTAGCCACACAAGCAGAGATCACAAAGCTCAGAGCACCCCACCTCCACCCCAGGGTGTGTGATTGTCCCCCACTTCCTGAGAGCCACCTGAAGACAAGGCCCAGTGCAAGCATGCAAGACCCCAAGGCCAACAGACCATGGGCAGAAGAACTGTGGTGGCACCCGGGCCAGCACAGGTTCCCTCTCCACAGTCACAGGAGGGATCCAGGGACAGCTGATTATCGTCCCCAAGGTGCCCCATGGCCAGAGTGGCTTGGCTTTCTGCTTTCCACTGGATTCCATTCATGTTTCTTCTCTCTGTCTTGCACCATATCAATACAAACACAAAAATCATTTGTTTGGTTGATTTTTTTTTTTCTGCTAAAACAGAACAAAAGCAAAACACAAAGCTCACTGCAGAGCCAAACTGTCCTGAGCTGAGGAAGATGGAGAGGAAGTGGCTGTCACAGCAGAGATGGAGGGCGAGGTGGTCGGAGGTAAAACTTCTTAATCCCCTTTCTTGCAGACTTGTCTCTTGACCCTGACCATGGCTCTGAGCGCGGCTCCCATGCTGTGGACTGAGGCTCCCTCCACGCTTGCCTCTTCTTTTGTTTCCCTCTTCTCTGCTCTCTTCCATGATGGCAACCAAACTCCTTCATTTTCTTGACATTGCTCCATTCCAGAAACGTCAATCAAAGTCAAATCTATAGTAGGAGGAAGCTTAGAAATCAAGTTCATGATCACATCACTATCCCTGGCTCAGAT
This sequence comes from Peromyscus melanophrys, assembly GCA_902168415.1. Taxonomy (NCBI): domain Eukaryota; kingdom Metazoa; phylum Chordata; class Mammalia; order Rodentia; family Cricetidae; genus Peromyscus; species Peromyscus melanophrys. The sequence continues at coordinate 38,960 of CABHPR010155456.1, read as the reverse complement.
GACGCTGTGGGTGTTGGCGTTTTTCAAGATAGACAGAACTCTGCTGTGCAAAGGCAACATGTGATGTGTCAGTAAGACCTTCTGGGGCAGTCCAACGGAAAGACCGTGTAGACCTGGCCATGACAGCTGTTGGGCTGCTGTTGACCCTGGTCCTGTGCAGACACCCTTGAATGTTCCCTCTGTTAGGCAGCCAGGTCCTTCCAAGAAATAGATGGGTTTTCTCTTCAGTATCTGCACACAATAGGCATGCAGAACTTTGTATGGAATTAATAATGTTAAAATACCATGGAGAAAGCTTCACTATCCTCCCATATGTGACTCCAGAGATAGATGGGAGAAGACAATTGGATATCGACAGACTTCAGGGACCCCAGTCCTCAGGAGAGATGTCTGTAGGAAAGGCCATGGAAGCAGAGAGTAGGCAGCCAGGGGTGAGTACAGAGCCCTCTGAGTGACCCAGCCTCCTCCACCATGGCAGTCCTTACCTTCACAGCCTGCCTCTGGCCTGGTGTTTGTAAGGATAATTTTCAGTCTACAGTTAACAAAACGAGCAGCAAAGGCCAGACAAGACCAAGCAGTAAAGGCCAGACAAGACCAAGCAGTAAAGCCAAACCCACTCTCTTTCCAAAGCCTGTATTTTTGTTTCATTTTTCTCTGTTTGAAAGGGAATATTTTAGAATTAAGCGTACCAAGTTCCTGAGTGGTTTCTGTTCTCAGAGCCCACTGATTGCAAAAGGCCCCCAGAGTCAGGTGAATTCCTAAGGAAGTCCCAGAGCTTGACTTGTGGGGTTCCTAGGCACTGGCCCAGCTCAGGACACCCCAAAGCAAATGGAAACACCTTGTGCAGTACTCAGGCTCTGAGCTGCACGTGCATTCTTGTAGGAGTGTCAGGTATGGTTGAGGAGCTACATCCCCTCCCCCAGTCTCTGTGACAGAATGGGAGAAACATCAGCTAAGAGAAAACTAAGATCCAACAGCCTGGGTCACGGAAAGAGGAGTGTTCTCTCCAGGGGCTTCCAGAGAACTTAAAGTGTGCGCGGAGGAGCTCAGTTGGTCTACTTCAGAGCCTCAGGTGGGGACTGCCCCTCCCTGACCAGTGTCCCCCATTCAGGCTCAGGCTGAGCCCAAGCTGGGGCTGCTCACCTAAGGGAACCCAGAGAGCCCTCCCTTGGGTGTTCACAGTGGCTTCTTGTTTTCAGATAAACAGCCTGCCCCTGACCACACACTGCTCCCCTGTATACAGAAGACCTCTCGGCACATCCTATTGCCCTCAAACCCAGGTTGCTCCCTTGGCTACTGTCCTGCATGCCAAAGGCTGAGCTAGAGGCCATGATTACCTCCTCCTCGGGCCAGCCTGGCTGCTATCCTACCCCCACCCAGACTGACTCCGCAGGGACTCCCTAGCTGCTGCTGCGGGGGGTGAAGGGGGTGTGCATGGGCCCTCAGGGGCCGCAGCAGCATAAGACCCACACAGGGCCTGGAGCGTGCACAGCCGGTGCCTTGCTCAGAGCTGGAGGGAAGCAGCGGTTTGTCCGCTAATGAATTTAGATGATATTCAGCCTCTGCTGCTTAATTCACTCAGTGGCCTTGGCGTTGCCAACGCTGCGCACAGGGACCCCGAGTAAATCTCCTCGACTCCGTGTCAGAGTCGCCCCGACAACAGGCAGGCGCCCCGCAGGCCTCGGCGGCCACCGCCCCTAGCCTGGGCCTCGGCAGGGCTGATGTCCCCAGTGGCCCCCGGCTCCCCGCCCCGACAAGGCGAACAGCAGCACGGGCTGGTGTTCCTGTGCCCTGCTCTGGGTGGTCTGGGCACTGGGGCTGCTTCCGAGCTCATTTGCCTGCAAACGCCCTCACCTTGTCAGCGCCAATAATTATCCAGTCTGCGCTCCTCAGCGCTGCCATTTCTTAAGATTGGATTAGATTGAAGAGGCTGAGGCCTGGCTCCTCTGTGCATTTTCTCAGTCAGTTAGCATAACCACTGGGGGCCTCGCCGAGGCCTACAGCACAGCTACACTAACTTTCTCTCCCCTTCCTTATTACGGAGCTTAATAACAGCAGGCAGTGTATTAATATGTAAGAGATCAAGAGATTATTGATTAGAGTCACTTGCTTAATATCCCCTGTCCGTCATGTAGTTCAGCAATTCTTTCATGATTTTTTGTGTCAGGCCATTTAAATATTCATGACCGGGTTGCTTTGTACCTCCACGGCTGAATTTCTAATTAATCTGTCAAAAGAAATACAATATGCCCGGCAGCCTTATTATTATAAGGGTCAGCTGAAACAGAGATGGCCTGGCGAGGCCTAAGGGGTAATTAATTATAACAATGCCGTGTTTACCTTGTGTGGTACCTGCGGCCTAAATGAGCGCTAAATTAGACTCAAGCCACTCCAGTGCGCGTTTGAAGCCTCCTGGATGTACCAGACTAGATCATAATGACGGAGGAGAGAGGAGAGACTCCGCTATGTAACAACATAATCAGCAATTATAGCTGCGAAATGGGGAGAAGGGGGAATTTTATCTCATTAGAAAAGCGCAAGCCGAAAGTTTTTTTCTCTTCTGTCACCGGCTCTTTTCTTTAGAATTCAAATGACTCCACTCTAAAGGTGAGGGATCTCAAATCTAATTCCAGTGCAGATAGCTGGTCTAATTAGTGGTATACTTTGGCTAAAATATGAATGACATTTGTTCCAGCTTGGAGCGGCCTATTAATAGCGGGTGTCAGAGAGACACATTAAGTGTATCATTCGTCTGTCAATTTATCTCTGTCATTATTGTTTCTTTATTTCCTCTGCCACATTATGGTCACTAATTTCTTCTCACTTTTATGAGATTCTTAATGTGGGCCTTTAATGAACTCCAAAAACTCATCCAAACTCTAAAATTAAAACACTAGGCTCCTGTCAGGGTAGCGCGGCAGAGTATAACTTGAATAGTATCATTCTCCTGTCAATTTATTTCCATCATGATTTTTCTTTATTCCCTGCCACATTATGCCCACTAGTTTAATTCCATTTTTATGTGACTTGTTAATGTGAATTTTAGGTGGCTTTTAATCACCTCCAAATTTGTAGAATATCACAATAAATCATAACTGTACCCCCTCTTATGACAATTTATTTCTGTCATTATTTTTTATTTCTCCTTCCTTATTACAACCCCGTGTTTCATCTCCTACACTGTGACCTTTACATGGCTGCATTTTAAAAAGCAGCACACAGAAAGTTTGCTCTTTCTGGAGAACTGGAAGCAGGAGATGTTGAATGGGTTTTGGTTTTGTTCACCTGCCATGGGCCACAGGTGTGTTTTCCACCACCTTGAACTTGAGCTCTGCTCTTGGTTGGGAAGGCGCATATAGTGTCGAAGAGTCAGAGCAGAGACAGAATGGAATCTGGAGTATGATGGGTAAAAACATGCACTTTAGATGATCATAGGCAGAGACCATGGGTCAGGTTCAGAAGACAGCATTTAATTCCAACAATAAGAACCTCGTGATTGAGAGCTCTGTGAGGGAAGAGGATGCCTTCCCACACAGAGGTTTCTCCTGTACCTGTGGATCCTGGGTTCTTCTTGTTCAATCTGTGTCTGAGTACAGAGACTGGCCAAGGATAACCCATGATTCAATAAATCAGGATAAGGGTCATATTTGGGGACATGTAAAAACTACAGAGAATTCAAATTTTAGTTTCCACAAATAAATTTTTCTTAGAACACTGTGGACGTTCATGTATGTGTTAGCCGTAGCTGCTTTCACAGTTAGGGAATGAACTATGTTGCCGCAATAAAAAATCTTCTGGCACTCCACTGATTGTTGAATTTCAGTTCAATTCTCAAAGGGATGTTTGGCATTGTTTTTGTTCGCCTCTTCAGACAGGATGCCACTCTAGCCCAGGCTGGCCTAGAGATCACAGTTCTACTGTCTCAGCCTTCAAAGTGCTGGAAACCCAGGTCTGTGCTATGTGCCAGGTCCCTGAGACAGTTCACAGCACCTCATAGGCCAGCTCCCAGTCAAGTAAGTAGGGAGGAAGCTGATGCCTATGATTGCAGTCAGGGCTATATTCTGAAGAACCAAATATGTATCTTGGAGGAGCTTTCACTCATTTATAATCTCAAAATTATTTTCTGTGTTTTATATCTGTGAGAAGCATTGCAGGGGTATCAGGCACTTGAGAAATAGAGGAGTTGAAGGCAGAGGCCAGAGCTGATTAACTGTGTTCTACTCCACTGTGAAAAACTAAGATTTAAATCTTGCAGAAGGTAAGACTCCCAGACAGCTCTGCTTAATGTGAATTAGTGCTTTGGAAAGGGTGAGGGCCAGCGGGCCTTTAGGCTACCCCAAAGTTCAACATAACAAAGTTGTTAGTAGAGCACACAGCATCCACCAAGGAGTTTGCTTGGCAATGAAAATTCCAAAATGTGTTACTTAAGAGATACCCTTCCTCTAGGGAGCTCTGTTCTTACCTCTGACCTTCAAGTCAGTAAGGTAGATGAGGCTCTTCCTGAATGAGTTTCAAATGTCCTTTTATCTGTAGAAATGAAAGGCTCTGAGTATAACATCTACCAGCCCCCCATGCCATAGAACCCATGTCTTCTAGGCACGACTTACTTTGGCCTCTTAAATATCAACAGCTCCCTTATCTACATGATTGAGATAGCAGAATGAATGTTCCCCGCTGCGCGGTGGTAGGTGACTCCCTGTTGTTGTAATACTCTCAAGAATGGGGCTAAATTCTCTTCTGGGATGCTGTCTCTATGCCCTGTGGGTGCCCATAGCTGTCTCACTTTCTCACCCAGAAACCAAGACACCTGCCATCTATTCCAGCCACTTGGGATGGAGCCACAGAGCCTAGCTGCCCCCAGAACACATGATTCTCTCTCTCAAATACAAAGTAGTTTTATCTATTGCAAATTACTGTGGTTCTTTGGTTCCTTCTCTTCTGATAAAGAAAGTAATATACTCACTTATCAGAAAATAGAGGAAATTATCCAGAAGAAAATACGAAGTCCCTGCAGCCTTCCCCTCCAGACAGTGTGAATTCATTTTGGTTTTCTTCTTTATTTATTCCCATTCATAACTGAAGTCTACTGGATAAAATTTAAATTATATACTTGATATTTTATTGGACACATTCCACTGACGTGTTTTTCAAAAAGCGGTTTATAACACTGGAATGGCAAAACACTCAGCAGATTAGGGACAAAGAGCAAAGCTCTCTCACTGCCAAGGAGCCAAAACTGACATTGTGCTCAGTGACAAAAGACTGCGAGCTTCCAAGGCTGAGCCCAAGAGGGAGGTGTCCGTCCACACTTCCAGCTGTGGTCAACATTCTCACCATTTCATTGGAGGGTCTAGCCTGGGTAGCCAGGCAAGGAAAAGCAAGAGGAGGCTTCCAGATTGGAAATGAAGTAATACTATCTCTATTTTGAAAGCAGCAGCTTCTTCTGTGTTTCTAATTCTCTTAAGAGAATTGACTGAAGAGTATTAGAATTAATCATCAAAGTTTCAGGATACAGGACTGAGATGAAATGTTGACTGTATTGGTATTTTATTTTTATATTTTGTTGTATTTCTATAAAGCACTAATGATAAACAGTCTAAAAACAAAATCAAAAGGCAGTTCCGTTTATAACAGTGTAAACAAGAAAGAAAACATAACAAAAGAAATGGAAGACCCATACAATAAAAACTGGCTATGTTCAATGAACAATAGTGAAGAAGACCCAATAAAAAGACTCAACACGGTGAGGCAGTCTATGTTGAAGGCCTGAACATGGAAAGAATGCTGATATTTGTCTAAAGGAGCTATAAAGTCAGTGCAATACTTATCAAATGTCACTGGATTTCCCATTTTTCTCTTTTAGAATATTTTTTATTCTTTGACAATTTCATACATGTATAGAATGCATTTTATTTACTCACCCCCAACTCTCCATTTCCTACGGCCCCCTGGATACCTACCAATTTATTCTGCTCCCCACCTCATGTGCTGTTTACTCTTGCAACCCACTGGTTCTAGTTAGTGCTGTCTGCTGGAATGTTAACTGATCTTGTTCATTTGAACCTGTACAGGTTTTGTGCAAATAACTGTACCTGCAGAGAGTTCATGAGAGTGATAGCCATGTTATGTCTGGAAGATAGCTTTTCTTAGCATTTCTCCCTATCCTCCAAATCTCGTCTTATTTCTATCTCTTCTTCCTCCATGTTTCCTGAGCCTAGGAGGTTGATAGGCATTCCATTTAAGGATACACACTCAATGATCATGATCAGTGTTTTGACCAGTTATAAGCCTCTACTTGACTGATGCCAACTGTGGAAGAAGCTTCTCTGGTCAAGGTTGAGAGCAGCACCAATCCACAGGATGTACACATGGCAACATGTAGCAAAGCACTAGTAGTAGGTTCCCACTTAGGACCTCACCTACAGAGCCATGGGCTTTTGACCTATATCCTTCATGCCATTGCATCAGTACCACTGACTTTCTTACAGAAATTAATAAGTCAATTCATGTAAAAACTCAAGGGACTCAGAAAAGTTAAATAGTCTTAGAAAAATAACAATGTTGGAAGAATCACACTTCCCCCCTTCAAAGCTTAATATAGAGCCATAGTTGTCAATATAGGTTGGCATTGACATAAGGATACACATAGAGATCAATGTAATAGAATTGAGACTCTAAAAAAAAAAAACAAATGCACACATAAATGGTCAGCTGATATTTCACCTCAAATGCCAGAACATTTCAATGGAGAAGGGATAGTCAACAAATGGTCCTCCAGATAGATGTCCCAAGAGTGAAGCTGGACCACTGCTTCATTGAGTCTGCCAAGAGTAACTCAAATGGACTGAAGACGACAAGCAAGGAGCTAAAACTACAGAACCCCAAGAAGAAAACACAAGTGTTCATTTTTATGGTCTTGAATCAGGCAATAGTTTTTTAGATATGACACTGAAGCAATACAAGTAGATACTTTTTATTTTTATGAAAAAATATGCTTTAAAAGACAGTATTAGGAATGTGGGAAAAAAACAATCCCCAGGACAAGAGAAAAATTGGTAGGTCATATATCTTATGAGGACCTAGTATCTAAAATAAGTGAAGAAATTTTTCAGCTCACCAATCAAAATGCAAATAACCTAATTAAAATATGCTAAGAGTTTGAGTAGACCATTCTCTAAGGAATATGGGAAAATGGTCTATAAGGAAATGGGAAGGTGAGGTATGGTGGCACATCTGATTCTAATACTAGGAGGCTGAAGCAAGAAAATCTCAAGTTGAGGCCAGCTGGAGCTATAGAGCTATGTTTTGTCTCCAAAACAAACAAATGAAAAACTAGTGAAGAAGAAAAAATGGATGAAAAAATTCAAACAAAGTAGACTCATTCAACCATCAAAAGAAGTAAAATTCACATGTTTCAACATGGCCAAATCGCTAAAACATCATGCTAAGTGAAAGAAACATTCACAAAAAAATTGTGTGTCCTTATTTGAAATGTCCAGAAGAGTCAAACCCATAGATACAAATAGGAGATCAGTGATTGCTGGGTGGAGGACCAAATTGGATGACTGCTCCTGAGTACAGAAGTGGGGGAAACGAAAAAAAAATTTTTTTCTGGACACAGACAATGATGATAGATAAAAACATTTTTTAAATACACCCAACCCATTGAATGCACACTGTAAAAGTGAATTGCTTGGTATGTGAGTGTTGCTCTTGAAATGACTATATGTAATTCATCATTATAAAAGCCTATATCTAGTTAATCATTATAAAAGACTACATGCAGTTAATCATTATAAAAGACTGTATGCAGCTAATCATTAAATTGCACTGATCGTTCACAACGTCTGTTCAGTTTTGCGCCAGGTGAGCTCTCATCCTCAGACTGAAGTGTCTCTCCTCAACATTAGCCCCATTCACAAGTCCTCCTCAGCCACTCTCTTGGGAAGACAGCCTATCCTCAGAGATCCCTCAGCTTCCAAGGGGCCCCAGCCAGCTGCTCCCTTGAATTAGTAGTCCTGTTTGACTTGCAGCCCATTGAGTAGGAGCCTTTTCAAAGGGTCTTCCTGCCCCTAAATACAGGGTTCTTATGAACACCTGCCTGGATTCTGAAGACCACTTTGAGGCTAGAGAGGCACTGATTTGGTGCTGACTGTTCCTCTCTGTTCCCAGGGCTCTACGTCTGACTGTCAGCTCTGCACAGGGAAGTGCTTTCTAGATGCTGAGATGGGTTGGGCACACAAAACCCCAAACTGTAGCAGAAGCAGACACTGGGGGAAACAGGAATAATTCAGGTGACAGCAACCTGAAGCTTCCCAAAGCTCCTGGGCCTGCCCTCTCCAGACTGAGGTTAGTAATATGTGTGTACCCACAGATACTCACACACGAATACGTTTGTATGAATATTTACCTTTATTTTAAGCAGCAAGGACTTAGGAGAAAGAAGGGAAGCCTTCCAGTCTCAGGACAATAAAGCTTGCTTCACAAAAGCCCTGCCCAGGGCAAGACATTCAAAATGAGTCCAACCAGACAAATGTGGAAATATTCACACTCAGTACAGACTTCCTATGAATCACTAAGAGGCAGGCCCAGGGGTCCGGGCCAGGCCCCGTAGGGTGTGGATGGTGATTGCTGGGGTATGCTGAGAATGCTCTTAGTCCTATAGGATCCCACACAGCATCAGCTCTGCAGCTGAGAATCCCCTTTCTTCTCCACCTCACTAGGTATCATGAGGGCACTGTACATGATGCTGGACAAGCAACTGAAGATATTCTTGCCTCTTAAACATCTAAGTGTGTTCTAGAATCTTCTTTCAGGTTTGTTACCCACAACCCCAACACCATTGTTGAATATTAGTAGCTTTATTTGTTGGGAATGGTGTGTTATCTTTATAAGAACAGGAATATGCTCTTCGCCGGGTGGCGGTGGCGCACACCTTTAATCCCAGCACTCAGGAGGCAGAGGCAGGTGGATCTCTGTGAGTTCAAGGCCAGTGTGGTCTACAGAGTGAGATCTAGGATAGGCACCAAAACTACATGGAGAAATCCTGTCTCGAAAAACCAAAGAGACAGACAGAGAGAGAGAGAGAGAGAGAGAGAGAGAGAGAGAGAGAGAGAGAGAGAGAGAGAGAGAGAGAGAATATGCTCTTCAAAGCAAGCTTTGTGATTCTTCTGATGATAATGTAGACAAGTACTGCTAGTTTTTTTAAACTACAAGCATTTACGATTGTTGAGCTTGTATGTGTTGACACAACTATATAAGGATACATGAAGGGTTGCAGAATTGTAATTGTCAGTGCACACCATCTTTTAATGGCTACATGGTATTTTATTTTGTGAGTGTTTAACAATTCAGCTAACCAGGTTTCACTACCCAGTGTTTCAGTTGCTTAAAACACTTTCATTTTACAAGTAATGGGAAAGAACATTTTTATATTATGTTCTGTTACTTCCCATATATTGCTACATTAAAGCAAAATCTAAAGAAAAGCACAATATTAAAGTTTTTGCTATATGTCAATGGTTTTCTTCATAAAATTTGTGACAATTTCTCCCTCACAATTTACCCATTTTTCACATATTGCATTTAATACTGCAGATTATTTTATTTTTGATTTTGGTTTTGGTTTTTTGAGACAGGGTTTCTCTGTGTAGCCCTGGCTGTCCTGGAACTCGCTCACTCTGTAGACCAGGCTGGCCTCGAACTCACAGAGATCCACCTGCCTCTGCCTCCTGAGTGCTGGGATTAAAGTCATGCACCACCACAACCTGGCCAGATTATTTTATTTTAACGTGGCATTTTTGGTTTCATGGGTAAAACCAAATTTTCATATTTTTGGTTTTTTGCACTAACAATCATACAGGATATCTGAAGTACATTTTGTTTCTGATGATGGGTGAATCTTAGTATCCTCTTCCATTCGCTTGGCCATTTCTAAGCTGGGATATCACATTATCCTGTCCAGTGCTCTGAATAAGCATTTCTTTCTAAGGCCACCAGTCTTGCTTTGGGCTCATGGTCCCCAGTCCTCAGTTTATCAAGGGACTTCATATTTTTCTTGCAGTTTTGTTTTAACCTTACTTATCCTATTTTTTGTTTACTTTTGACTATAGGTTTATATATTTACATGCATGTGTGTGAATACACACACACACCCACACACTTGATTTCCCCCAATAACCAAAACTTTCCATTTTTTAAATAATGTCAGCCTATAGCTTAGTCTTAGAATTCTTTCTACTTCTCCAAGATCCTTTATTTATTTATTCTGTTTCATTTGGGGTTTTGTGTGTATGTTGATGCTGGTACACTACAAGTCTAGAGTTACTTTTCTCTTACACTAAATGAAGATGTAGAGTGGCTTTACCCTAGAGTGTCCTTGGGAATACAAGAAATCTGTAATGTCTCTGGGGTGTGGGGGGACAGTGAGTTAGTTTATACTTTCTCAGAGATAATAACCAGCATCTTACTTTTTTATGAAATTAATTCCTTCATGAAACAACCCCCAATGTAGTTAGAATTCAAGATCTTTACAGAGATGCACCTGCCCTGCCAGCCTGTCCTAAACAGGACAGTGCCTCTCAAGCATGTCTGAGAGAAGCTCTTGAGTTTCACACACTGGAAAATTGTCGTAATAAACTAACTTATGCTCCAGCAAGAGTCTTCCCTGCCATCTGCTTGAAAATCATCACATACAAAAATATGCAGAGCACTCCTCTTGAGACTCAGCAAAGCCATCCTACAAATTTGAAAAGCTTTCACGAGTACCGAGTGACCAGTACCCCAAAGGGGGCCCCTTGTCATTCACAGCAGACATCTCTGAATCATCAATCCCTACCTACAATCCCATCATCTGCCATTATACAATTTGGTTTTCACTCTGATTTGAAACCCATCTTAAAATGCACACTGAGTTCACATATACACTGGGTATGTTTTCTGGAAACTTCTTTTTGCTCACTTGATCTGTTTGTATTTTCACGATGACTCTACTGAATTAATTCTACTGTTTGTACAACACACAATGGGGTGCACTCTTCACCATTGTTTGGGGGGGGTTTCTCTTTTTCCCCAGAAATTTTATGATTGTTCAATTTATTTTTCACAGTGAATTGAGAAGTCATTGTAGCTCTAAAACCTCCCTCCATCTCACTTCTGCTGCCTCATGACATGCACACAAACAGACCAATCCTGGGGGAATTTTATTGGGAGAAAGTCCAGTGTCAAAAAATACTTGGGGTGATATTATCATTTTATACAATATCGAGTCTTCCTGAAAACATGGCATCTCTCTCCACTTACTCAAATCTTTTTTATGTCCCTTATTAGGTTTTTATCGTTTTCTTCATACACTTTTCCTTTTAATTTCTTTGCAACTATTCTTCGGTATTTTATGGGATGTTTTTGCAATTGTCAGTAGAAGTGTATATCCACTTTATTATCAAAATGATCATCATGGGTGTAAAAGAAAGCAATTTATTTATTCGTTTCAAACTGTATATGTCACTGAAATCTTACTTTGAATACTTCGAGGGAAGCTTTCAAATTTTTCAAGTTTCCCAAATAAGCTGTTATTGTTTTTGAAAAACACAGCCCCTGTTTTTCTTACCTTTCTTCTGTTGCTCCTTGCACGCAGTTGGCACAACAGACAGAGAAAGCAGAGTGTCTGTTAGTTCCCTGATTCTCTGGAACATGTCTACCCAAGGCAACTGACTGCCCTTGGTAGCCTTCTCTTTCTCTCCCACACCCGAGGGGCCAAGCACTGGCTGGCTGTAGAACTCACAGTGAGAGTCTAAGCTGACCCAGGAGGATATGACGGTCCTGTCTGCTGGGAGAGAGCAGAGGTCACGAAGGATCAGCAAGAGGCTGCCTCATTCCTTAAAGTCATCAGAGCTTAAGGTCACCTGTCCCCATAATCCATCGCCATAGTGAGCTAAAGATTTTCCCACACGGGTAGCACTAAGGGGATGTGGGCACCTCTTTACTCCATGGTGGGCTTAGAGAAGAAGCAGGTGGTCCTGAGGGACTCTTGTGCTCATTGGGAACCCTACCATTTTCTACTTTGACTGTTCACTGCTGATTACATGGTTCCATTGTCTCTATTCTCTCTGTATCCACAAATAAATGGAATACTTATGCTATACTCAATGCTAAGCCCCAAGAACGCAGAATCAAAGTCATGTTCCCTCGTCTAGGAAGATGGTCTTCTTCAGTAGCCACCTTGAAGTTTGGCTGGGTAGGAGTACCTGCCTTGCAAGTGGTAGTGGAAAGCTTGGTTGCTGACTTAACATGATGAACTAAACCCAACAAAGTGGTTACAAATTCAGCAAGCAGGTGAGGGAACGTGGCTTGGGACAGGATCTGCAGTATCAAAGCAGGGACCAGGGTGGTAATCTAGGGGTGAGGGTGGGTGTCAGGCAGGGCTCTCAACAGAGAACTTGCTATGCGTCTCCACACAATGTGGCTGTACCTCTGGACACGTGCTGCAATGGCTTTTCTAGGCTCCTTCCCACACGGGAATGACCTAGAAAGGTTGAAGGTTCTAGAAGCTGTCATCTTTCAGTCTGACTTCAGTCATTCTCATATGTCACTGATCAACAGCTTGGCTCTTTGGAATTTCAGGTCCCTCAGCAGCTGGGTGATCTTCACTGTAACATCTGTAAAAGCCGCAAATAAAGCCAGACTGAGTCCTGAATGCTAGCTTTTTGGGTTACCTCTCAAACTCTCTTGAAAGCCCATGGATCAGGGTGCCAGGTAAGAGTCTGGAAGCTGGCAACATCTAGGCCAACCGTCTGCTTTCTCAGTACCGCATGGGCTTGTTCTCTTCAGTAAGCATGGCTGAGGACCTCTAGCAGAATTGAAGCTGTTTCTCTTAAAGCAATGTTTCCCATTTGAATCACTTTAAAACACATCACTTTGCCTCTAATTTAAAATGAATAATAGGCTAAGAACAGATAACAAAAGATTATTGACCTCATAAGACAACACACACCAGGAAGGTTGTGTTAAACTCTCTCACAGAGCGACTAGAGATGGGCTAAGGCAGAGGACTGTGTTTTCAGCATGGTTATTTGGGGGACATCTCTTTCAAATAAGAAAAGAAAATTTTCTCCCATGCCCCCTTGAGCTTTTTGTTTTGCACTAATGGGAAGCAAACCATACTGGGAGAATGAGGCCCACAGGTGTGAATGTTCAGGGGGATTAAAAAAATTAACGTGCATTAATCTTGTAATATATGTGTGTGGATAGATACACACAATATAACAAACGTATACATATGTATGCATATGTATGTGTGTATGTATATATATATATATATATATCTCAGAAAACAACTCCCATTTTCCTCTTGTTATATGTTCTCTTGCTTCATCTCTGTCTTCATTTCTAGTCAGTACAGAAGAGAAGAGTCCTGACTTTTGCCATTAAAGATTTAAAAAAATTCATTATAGGCAATGGAGAAGATCTTGCAAGAAAAATGCCTGAAATTTTCTGTTGCATCAAACAGAAAGCTGCTGACCCTTATAAACAGTTCTACTGTGCGTGTGTGTGTGTGTGTGTGTGTGTGTGTGTGCATGTGCGTGTGTGTGCATGTGTGTATGTGTGTATGTGTATATGTGTGTACGTGTGTGTATGTGTGTATGTGTGTACATGTGTGTATGTGTGTATGTGTATGTATATATGTGTATACATGTGTGTATGTGTGTGTATATGTGTGTGTGTGTGTGTGTGTGTGTGTGTGTGTGTGTGTGTATGTGTGTGTGTGTGTTATTTCTAGGAAGAGGCCGGAGGCAGTGGGCAAAGTTGCCCAGGGCTGAGCAGCTCTCTGCTGGGCTTTCAAAAACTCTTGTCAGTTGGCTACTGACTTCCTAATGCACACTCTTCTAATTCTTAATTAGAGCGACATAGCTAATTAATAAGTTTTTTCCAATTATAAATTAACTTAGGATCAGAACTCCGGCTTTGCATGTAATTTCCTATAATCGCTAAAGCTACTGCAGAAACATGCCTCCTGCCAACCGTAACTTTTTTATTTAACACAGACAGACGAGTTCTCACTGGGTTTACGTTTTACAGCAAATTATCTCTGTTGGGATTTATGAAGAGAAATTAAAAAAAATATATCAGAGGCCTCCCCCACTTCTATGTTCCCCCTCTTGTCTTTTTTTTTTTCCCTTTTCTTTTCTCTAACAGATAGCATCCTTAAAGGCTCATTTCTCTTGGAGATTTAAAAGAGAACCTGCCTGAGTATTTTCATGTTATTGCAGGGGCAGGTAAAGAAGTCAGAACAGGTGATAATTTGCTTTTGTTCATGGGTGTTTCCACCTTTTCATGGTTCCTGCAAAAAATGATATGGGAGGTGCTGGCATGCTGTTCGTTTATGGAATCTTAACTGAAGAGACACTTATCTCTTTAGTAATGAAGGAGCGTAATTAAAGGTGGGCGCGTAGACCGGGCGCCAGCCCTGGCTCCGTGTCACATCCTTGGCTGCCACAATTCCTCCGTGGTTTATCAAAGACTACCCCTTTAATATGGAGATTACACTTATGTACTTGTCTGAACTTGAAAGGCATTTTCCTAATTTACTTATTAATGAGATGTAAATCTATTTGTGTGGCACGTCACAAGCCTCCCCCCACCCACCCCCAAATCACTGCTACTACTTAACCGGTGATAAACCCTATGATTTAAATGAAAAATAATACATTTAGCTTTCCACACTCATTCTGTTAAAAATTGATATAGTCTATGTTAAATTTATTAATATTGCTTGCTGTCATTCAGTTTGCAGCTCCTGCTGAAATATGACTTGACAGCGGCCGCATTAAAGATGTATGCCATTGTATTCAACAAAGATTAATGAAGCCCGGTAAAAATAGCTGTAAAAGAGAAAGTGATCCGAATGTAAAATCAGTGAATTAAATGAGGCCGCGCATACCATTTGTTAATATGCATGAGGAGGGAGGCAGCGAATGAAACTGTCTCTATGCAAAGTTCATTTGAAAATGTTTCAATATCGCCTGGATATCTCCCAACTATTGATGAGGCCCTAATGGAGCCAGGCTTTCACACAGACGGGGTGTCCCCAGTCAGGGCCACAGCAGGTGGTATGAGAACTAGCATGTTGTCCTGTTGATGTGCTAGAACTCTGCCTTTGGCACATCCTTTTCTATGGCATTTTCCTGGACTGACTCTTCTCTCCATGAAAAGTGTCCGGGATACCTCATCCAGAAAATTGAACTTCCTGGCTTTAGGCTACACAGCCAAGTGCTGGTGAAGTCCAGTCTGTGCTGGATTAGAGTGGTGCTACTGACTTAGAACCTCTCTCAGTCTCAATTCTTACCTTCCCCGATGATGAGAGGGTTTAGCACCCCACGCTCAAAGCACTTGGGCATCACGAGATGAAAGATGGACACAAGGCTGCATTATTCCTGTGTCTTGTAAAGCGCCTCCATCCAGGCATGTCACCTTGCTGAGACATGCTCATCGTCCTCTGCATGTTGAGCCTGTGTTTGGGCTGGCATCCCTCGGGTTGAGTGATTGGGTGGCGCTCTCTTTGCACTCTTTGGAGGGGCTGATTTATTTCCACAGGTCTCATTATAAAATACTGCTGGTGTCAGACCCTGCCAGGTTAAGACTTGCAAATAAATTAGCGTTGACAGAAAACGGTAGGCAGTAATCATAATATAAACCCGGCATGTTTATCAATCCAGAAGGTGTTTTGATGGATTGGAGCCATTGAGAATAGGCATTTCTCCCCGACAGTTTGCCTACACAGAGGTCAAAGGCTGTCCAGAAGGGGCTATCTAAAGGTGTTTCATTGTGGGATTTTCTCTGGGGCGGAGTGATGGTTGTTTGTTGTTTGCACACACGTCAGTTTTCATTCCAGCAGTGCAGAGTAAAGCAGTGTTTGCTGTTGTCACCAGCCTGCCAGCTGAAAGGCAGTGTGTGTGGGGGGGAGGTGCATGCAGATTGAGGGTGACATCCCATAGAAAGTGCTGCCTAGAGCACAAAATTTCCCGAAAGGGCGAATACAGGTGTTCTTGCTCAGAACAGTTTAGAGGGATTGCTGTTCGGCGGCTCAGCAAATGTCAGCCACCCTCAACAGGTATCGAAAACTCCAATTCTCCTCAGGCTGTGGCAAGGATGGAGGATGGGAGGGCTGCGGTAGGAGCGGGATGGGAGGGCCTCCTTCTGTGCTGACGTCACCCCAGGCCAATTTGGCCACTGTCGTAATCTGAACTGGCATAGGACCCACAGTTCTATCTTTGAACCAAAGCCCTAGGGGACAGGCTGGGGAGATAGCTCCGGAAGTAAAGGCCCAGCTTTGCCAGCACAAGGACCTTAGTTTGATCCTCAGAACCCACATAAAAAAGATAGGCATAATGCTATGGTCTTGTAACCCCAGGCCTGAGAGGCAGAGACAGGAGGATCCCTGGCCAGCCCAGTCTACTTGATTAGCTCTAGGCCAATAGAAGACCTTGTTTCCAAATGCAGATGACACCTAAGGAATGCCCCAGGATGTTCACACACACACACACACACACACACACACACACACACACACACACACGTGTACATACAGCACTCACACAAAATAACATTTTGTAAAAGCCTTGAAGGGAAATAATAGAGAAAATTACTATGAATTTTGTTGTTGTTGTTGTTTTTATCACAAGTCATTGGATTTCACACTTGCACTGAACTCAGTGTGAAGGATCTCAAACTCACTGCCACTTCTGCTTCCAAACATATTCCCCTCTTCCACTGTCCTGTGGTCTATACTTAAGGGTGCGTGAGTGTCCGTCACCCTGTGCGTGGTGGCATCAGGGACAAAGACCTTCACTGAAGAAACAAAGCCAGGTTGTCCAGGAGGAGGAGCCTGACACTCCCAATGCAATAGAGCATTGGATCATGGAACTCTGGGGCTCTAGGGATCTTAAGTTACTTCAATCTCTCCCCTTGCATATTTATCCCAAACCCTAGCTAGTTTGACTTTTTGACTTGGGGCCATCTCCTAGGACAACAAAGATAGCCACGTGGAGAGTGATGTAGCATCCAAATTTGCAAAGTTCAGCTCAACTGTCAAGTTTTTCTAAATCCAAGAAATGGAGGTAGAAAGAGGCTTTCTCTCAAATTATACCGAATACTGTTTGAAGAGCTAGCCTCATTTGGGCCCAATATTCACACCCCCAAATCGGGTTCAAAAGCAGGTATGATGAAGTGAGAATGCCCAAGTACTTTTATTGCATATGTCTCTAAAATACACCTTTGGTTGGTTTCCTGGGAAACTGTCCAAACAGAGAAGTCGGGGGCTTTTTCATTCCACCAAGGGTAGAGTATTGGAATCTGCACACCTGTGACAAAATGCCCAAGTCATCTTGAAGGTAATGCATCTACAGATACCAGTGTACCTTGAGTCCCCAGACCTGTTGTCAATCTTTCTCCTGTGACCAAGAGGTGAGGCCTTGGGGTCACTCTGCCTTGTCTTGTGGATGATGCTAACAGCACAGGCTCCACCCACCACCTTCTAAGACATGGTCCCATACTTGAAGATCCTCAGCTGGACAATGGTTACAGCTTGCCACTGAGCTCATTCCGAGATAAAGAGGCTGTACCGAAACAGAAGGACCTCCAGGGATGCATCTAAGCTAACACAACGAATTTAGACAAAGTCCCACTTGACAGTACACAAGGTCTTCATGAACTAAGTTTTCCGGGAGGGAACCAAAATGGAGATGCCATCATTCATTGTGCTCAACGGGTGTTAGGGTCCAAAAAGAACAGAGGGTGGGTCTGAGGGTATCCCCTGCAGGCCCTGAGAATCAAAAATAATCGGTAGGTTGCTTTGACCCCTCCGTTCTGGTGTTCCCCTTCAGGACACACATCAAAAATGAACGCTCAGCTGTCACTCACATAACTAACTTCAGAGCCGTCAAGCAAAATAAGTTTATGACATGTAGATTGTCTTAATGAATTCAAACCAACAGCGGAATTGAGCCTGTTTCAGCAGTAAAATGTCCTGCACTTGGAAAGGAGGCAGCAGTATGACATTATCAGCTAGCACTTTGAAAGTACCTGTTTTGCACGATTTGTGTGGTTTTGCGGTTAGGACATTAATTAATGACCAAACAGAGACACGTCTGCATGCCCGGCAGATGGTAAGTCAGCCCATGAGAACGCTACATCTGAATTGCAAAGAAGGCTGGCAAAGCCCTCTCCCACACAGTGCCCAGGGCTGCCAGTCTGCCCCCCAAGAGTGGCCACAGTCTCTCTGGCTTATTTCAAGTGGGATGGGCTGCTGTGGGCTATCACTTGTGGGATGATAGGGCCCCAGATCTTTCCATGAGAGCCTGGGAGGGAAGACAGGTCAGTGGCTGTCTCCAGGTTCTATGTCACCTGCTCTCCTTTCTCATCTCTGTTTAACTTTAAAGCCTTGAGGAATGGAAGTTAAAGTTGGCCTCTAAGACCCTGGTTGGCTTTCAAATGCTAAGCTCTGGGGCATTGCTGTTAATGAGGTCAAGAAAACACAGATAGGACAGGGACACAGAATACAAAGAACCCACCCATGGGGCATTTGTGTCTTTTGAACATCCAGCCCTCCACAGCCCCGCACAGCTAACAAGTCTCTGCCAAGAATACGGACTAGGTTGCCAGATGCAGGACATGTGAGCCTTGTCCTGGAAGATGACCATCTGGACAATGGGCAGTGCTCAGGTGATAGGCTACCATGCTGCTCAGCTAACACTGCAGGGTTTCACAGCTGAAGAGGGGCCAGTATCTGCAGACTGCTTGGCTCCTAGGGAGCCTGTGGAATAATCAAACTCTGGCTTTGCATCAGAAAAGTTTCCTGAGTCTAAACAAACATCATACAATCAAAAGAACAAGGGACAATTGAGACAGATACTTTCTTTTACTCTCAAATAGAGAATAAATTTGTTACCACCCTTATAAGTAACCACCCTGCTTATTCTTTTAATGATGCATTATGCTAATTATAAACCTGGCAACATACACACTGGATTGCCACCTGCAAAAGTATGGGAATCCAGGTCTGCTTATGAATAGCTCAGGGAGCTCAGGAGAAAAGCATTAATTGGACAATGCAAAAATGATGGACAGACATGCCTCGGGTGTTGGAATTCCTAAAACTTAGCTTTTCACTATTTTTATGCTTATTTCTCTTCTTTCCAAGCCAGTCTTATTCATTGGTTAAACTTTTGTATTTGTTTCCAGATATCTACAGTCCTTGAATTTTAGAAACTAAAACAGTGACAATGTTTAAGGGCAATCATTTTGGTGTGTGATCAATGGGTCAATAAGCTGTGTATTAATAATTAAGTTCATGGATCAGGTAGTATGTTTGGCCAGGAGCAGCAGAGATAGGCATTGTTTTAAGCCCCAAAGCAAAATTTTAAGGAAGAAAAGAAAGAAAAGTGGAGAGGGAAGAGAAGGGAAGGGAAGGGGAGGGAAGGGGAGGGAAGGGGAGGAAAGGGAAGGGAATAGGAGAGGGAAGGGAACGGAAGGAAGGGAAGGTAGCTGGAAGCTGCCAGAGGTAGGACTGTTGGAAATGACTGCCGGAACAGGCCACTAGCCTGACTACCTATCTGATTGTAAGAAAAAATATTTTCTGCTTCCCCCCGACTGAGGATGGCATTAATGAAGAATATGTCTCAGAATGGCATGTCCTATGCAGACTATAGGCACTGCTTATAGAAGCTGCTCCATTGTTTACAGAAAGACTTTCCCCACACTGGATCTCTTCTCTTCCCTTGCAGCCATGTGGAGTCTCACTGTCATCTCCAAGCTTGCTATCACTGATGAAAGAACTACAGCTGGGGTTCAAAAGCAAAGCAAGAGCTTCCAGTAGGCATCATTGCACCCAGAAGAGTGTCTGCCAATGCTAACCTACTGAGTAATTAATTCAGTAACAGAGGTCCATGCAAAGTTTATGTGAGTTTGCTTCCTGCTATGGGTAGCTTTAATTGTCAGCTTGACACAATCTAGAATCACCTGGGAGGAGAGTCTCATGGAGAGATTTTCTGCATTGGGTTGGTCTGTGGGCATGTCTATGGGGCACTGTCTTAATCAAGTTCATTGATGTGGGACAACATGGCCCATTGTGGGTGGCACCATTCCCTAGGCAAGGAGTCCTGAACTCTATGAGAGTAGAAATAAAGCTGATCACAGGCAAGCTAACAGGTCTATTGTACACATTCATTTGTTTGTGCTCTGGACCACGTATACTGTTATTAGAACTCCTTTGACCTCCTGCCATTGTGACTTCCCTGCTATGATTGACTTAAGCCTGGAAGTATAAGCCAAATAAACCTGTTTCCCCTAGAAGTGTAAGCCAGATAAGCCTGTTTTCCCTAAGTTGATCCTTTGTCAGGGTATTTTGTTACAACAATGGGGTAGAAGAATTTCTAAATGGTCTTATTAAATAAAAAACATGGGGCCAGAAATTTGGGTTAAAGCCTTAGAGAGACCAGGGAAATACAGAAAGTCATGAGCTAACCTCACCTCACCAACTCTGCACAAAGATGGGATGTCATCCTGTATGCTGTGAATATGTGTTGCTCTGATTGGTTGATGAATAAAGCTGTTTGGCCAATAATGAGGCAAAATAGGGTTAGGCAGGATATTCTAACTAGAGATAGAGGAAGGAACAGAGAAAAATGACTGAGAGACTCTAGGCGTATGGGCTAAAAATGGATGCCCCAACTTCAAGTGACTGTCCAGGCAGCCAGCTGTCTCTGCCATTCTAGATTTTTGGAAGTTGCTTACAATACACTTCCTGTTTACTTAGGTAATATATCCTTCTGAGGTATTTGATGTAGTTGAAGACTAGATAGGTATAATTACAGTTTTCCTTGTTAAGAAATTCAGAAATGGAAACTCACTAAGAGATGTTAAGTGTATAAGTTTGAAAGACATCATAAGATAGTTTTCTGTTGGTAATATAAGTTAGGATAGAAAGTGAATTAGGTACATTTTGGACTCACCAAACTAGGATAGATAATGGAATGTTTTCTCTGAATTTGTCAAATACAAATGGACTAGACATTGTTGATGTACTTATTGCTTGTATATATTATATATAGTTATTGTACTTATTGTATATAGTTTTTCTTATATTAGTTATAATTTTTTATTTTATTAGACAAAAAAGGAGAAATGTGATATTTAATTTGTGCTGAAATATGGTGATATTTTATTTGTGCATTAATAGATAAAACTTGCCGGGAGATCGGGGGAATATAGGAAGTAGGTCTCTTTTGGCTGAGGATTTCCAAGTGGTAAAGACATGGCTGGCTTCTTTCTCCTTCTCTGATCTCTCAGTTTCTCCCCAGTATCTGGCTCTGGGTTTTTTATTAGTAAGACCATTTAGCAATTTATCTTATACTTCCTGACCTCACCAGGAAGGCTTTTTGCTGCTGTCCTGGTCTTCCCTCACCTGCACATATTAGGTGCCCAGGAATTATGAGTGAGTGACATTGCCAGTGGCCTCCACACTTTGTAGTCACACACCCATATCCAGCAGCTGAGTGCTTTTACTGGGACATCCCTTGCCCAATAATGATTTCTCTTCCCATGGATCTGAAAGCTATCCACTGTGAAATGTAGCCCACAACCTGCCCCTAGCAGTGAAGGGAAGCCCATAAGATTCCCAACCTGACTTCTTGCCAACATTGAACTTGCCCACCTGGCCAGAAGTCTGGGCTGTTGCTTGATTACAAACATACTCTATCTCTGACTTCACAAGCAGCCGTGCCCCAGTTACCACTTGTGGTCAAGAGGAGTAGAGACCCTTGACTGCACTGTACTTAAAGTAGTAGCATGTCACTTTTATACCTCACACCATTGCTGAGAGAAGCCCAGACTCTTTCCCTTCCCAAGGAAGTCCAAGACCACTTCAAGAGTTGGCATGAAAGGGGACTGCATTTACACTGGACATTTTCTTCTAGAAAACTCTCATTCCTGAAGCCTGGAGTGACTACAATGCTGTCTTATGGATGTGTTTTTCATTTGCAAAGCTCTGTCCTGTTTACTGCTGGGTCCCTCCACACTTTTCATAACTGAGATTGCTAGGACTCAGAGAAGGTAAGGGGCTGGTCTGATGTCAAGCAGTGAGGATGAGCAGGGCTGGAAGGTAATCTGGGTCTGGTTGCCAGACTTCTGCAGCAGAAGGAAGAAGGAGAAGGAAGTCACTCTCTTTCTTGATTGACAACAGCATCTCTCTCCTGGGAAGAACTGGACATTTGGCTATAGATACCCACCCCCCAAAAAAGAAAAACCTAAGAGCACATTCAGCTCACCTAGGCATGTTCCTTAGGCAGCGCTATTCTCCTTAGAACCTTTCCCAGGAGTGGGATCTCTTGGAGAGTTAGGGGCTTACCAGGGTCCCATAAGTCCCTTCTGGGACATGAAGAATGTCCCTTCACCACCTCCAAACCCTCCTGATCTGTTGCAGATCTCACTTCTTTTGTGGGAAGTTCACAATTTTTTTTTATGCCAGAAGGAGGGTGGAAGCTAATAGGAACTCTTCCACTGAAAGTAACAAGTGAAAAGGAAATTTCTGATTTCCACATTGAGTTCAGGTTTTGTAGAACAGGGGAGCTCAGCTACATGGGCGAGGAGGGCACTGATGAGCTAATAGCATGAGAGGAGGCCAGCCCCCAATATGTCTTGACCATGAACTTCTAGGAGCAAGTGGGGCACCATGGATTCCTAGCCTCACATTTTACATTAAAGAACATTCAAGGTTCCCAACTTACAGATGAAGAGAATTTAATTGTCCAAGTTCAGTCTCCAGGGCAAGCACGGTAGTTACTGAAGTCCAACCTTTGGCAGGTTTTTGTTGATAATAGACTTAAAGGAATTCTCTTCTAGAGAAGGAGACAGATCCACTGAAGAGACAAGGGCAGCAGGTTTCTCCCATCAGGTGGACGCGGAGGTACCTGATGAAAGCCTCCTTGCTCTACATTAAAAGGAGCTTATCCAGGGGGCTTACCTGCCACCGCATCCACCACGGGTCTTTGCTTAAAGACTTACAGCAAAGCACTTACAGTTCCCACCCGTGGCATTTGCAGCTCAGTGTAATTTATTGAATATCGTCCAAAGAGCAAACACAGGGTTTATCTGGTGGCGTTTTAGTTGGGTGGTAAATGTTTGCCATGTACCAAGAATAGAAGGAAAGGGTGAGATTGTGACATGATGAGAGAGTGAAGGGAGAGGGGCAGTGATGTAAAGATACTGAAAGAGAAGCAGGAGAGGGCTAAGGTCCCAGGCTCAGGCAACACCATGCAGCTGCTTCACACTCAAACCAGTGTTTGCCTCCTGTCCAGGCTCAGCTCCCTCAGCTCACAGTGTTCAGGACCGGCACATGTACGCTTGCTGGCTTGCCTCGGCAGCCTGATCCTCCCTCCCTCATTGGGCTCCCCTAACTCAGATAAAGACTTTAGGAAGTGTCTGCTCCTCTTACTCCTAGACAGACCTCCTGTGTGGTGAGATTGTACTCCCCAATATATTGTGCATCCTAATAAACTTCTCTGGGGTCAGAGGACAGAACAGCCACTAGACAGACATAGAGGTCAGAAAATGGTGGCACACACACCTTTAATCCTGGCATTTTGGAGGCAGAGATCCATCTGGATCTCTGTAAGTTCAAAGCCACACTGGAAACAGCCAGGCATGGTGACACACATCTTTAATCCCAGGAAGTGATGGCAGGAAGCAGAAAGGTATATAAGGCATGAGGACCAGAAATTAGAAGCTTTTTGGCCTGGTTAAGCTTTTAGGCTTTTGAGCAGCAGTTCAGCTGAGATTCATTTGGATGAAGACTCAGAGGCTTCTAGTATGAGGAAACAGGATCAGCTGAAGAACTGGTGAGGTGAGGAGGTTGTGGCTTGTTCTGCTTCTCTGATCTTCCAGCATTCACCCCAATACCTGGCTTCAGGTTTGATTTTATTAATAAGACATTTGAGATTCGTGCTACACTCCTGAGATATCACTGGGGTAGTGGTCAGGTGAATCCACAACCTCTGGTGTGGTTTCTTAGATCTTCAGATGCACACAGGACACTGAGCTTCATGGGTAACAGATGCAAGAAGAGCTTTCCCAATGCACTTTTCTCCTGGGAGAGAAGAGATGAAAACTCCCTTGTGAAAGTGCCTTCCATGGAGCATGAGAAAAGAGAGACATCAGTCAGTGACCTTGTAGGGAGATTTCTGTGCCTTGGTGACAATAATTCTAACCTTCACGGCATGGGGCCATGATTCAGTGGTAGAAAACTTGCCCAGCATGCATAAGGCCCTGAGTTCCATTCCAGAACTGTAAAACAAGACAAATAATAAATAAATAAATAATATTTATTTTCTGCACCTGAGGATGTAGCTCAGTCCTAAGCAACAGCCTAACACGCATGAGGACCTGAGCACTATCCCCGGCACCACAAAATAATGAATTAATGAATAAACTCATATAATTCTCATTTGCCTTGTGACTTTCCTCCTGACTTGACAACTTTCCATAGTCACTTCTCTTTGTTCAAGCTAATGATGAAGACCTCAGTTTTTTTGTTGTTGTTTTTGTTTGTCTGGTTTTTGTTTTTTGTTTTTTGGTTTTTTTTTTGAGACAGGGTTTCTCTATGTAGTTTTGGTGTCTGTCCTGGCTCTCTGTAAACCAGGCTGGCCTCGAACTCACAGAGATCTGCCTGGCTCTGCCTCCCGAGTGCTGGGATTAAAGGCGTGCGCCACTGCCACCTGGCCAAGATCTCAGGTTTTACTTCTCCTTGGAGTCTTCTTTTTCTTACAGGACTACTGTCAGTTGTGGGAAAATGGATGGAACTGGAGATCACCATGTTAAGTGAAGAAAGCCAGACTCAGAGAGGCAAGTGCCATGTGCCTCTTTCTTTCACATGTGGGATCTAGACATGAAAGTAGAGAGGTGATGTTTGGAAAGAGGAAGAAATCCAGCAAGAAGGGGCAGAGGACAGGAAAATGTAATGGGAGGATGGACATGATCAAAACACATCAAATATGTGCATCAGAATGCCACAATGAAACATTACCTTTTATAGTTAATATGTACTAATGAGGTATAACTCCTTGCAAAAAAAAAATCAAAATCAAGCCTATGTCTGAGGAAGTCACAGGTAAAGATTTACCTACATGAGATCCCTGGACATTATGCAATTACCTATGAATCCACCCTTAGCTACAACCAGCATGAATGGACAATGAATATGAAAGGAGAGGGAAGAAGAGGGAAGGATAGATTGAAGGGAAGAGAGAAAGGGGAATGGGAGGAAGATGGTGAAGAGGAAGAAGATGTGAAAAGAGGAAGGGGAAGGGAAGTTAGGAGAAAAAGGTCTTGATCTGCTTGCTCACTGTAATTACTTGTGTCCTGAACTCAATCTCAAGAACAGCAAATTCTGGCCTGGTGAGATGGCTTAGTGAAGAAAGGAGCTTGGGACCAACTGACAACTTAAGGTGAATCCCTAGAAGATGGTGGCAGGAGAAAGCAGATTGTCACAAGTTGTCCTCTGATCTTGAGGTATGTGCCACGCATATACACATACAAGAAACATACATAGGTAGGTAGGTTGATTGGTAGGTAGGTAGGTAGGTAGGTAGATATATATATATATATATATATAGATAGATAGATAGATAGATAGATAGATAGATAGATAGATAGATATAGATATAGATATAGATAGACAGACAGACAGACAGGCAGATAGGTGACAGACAAGTAACTATGAAACAAATTTAAAAGGACTGAAAGCTGCATATTACAAACCACAACACTAGAAAACCTTGATTACCTTGGAGCAAAGCAGATGCCTCTGTGTGAACCTGTGTCTACTTCAGTTGGTGATGTCTACAAAATCAAAACTAATTATAAAGAGCACACTGTAGATGCTGGGTGTGGTGGCATAGGTCTACAATCCCAGCAGTTGGGAAACAGAGGCAGGAGGGTCGGATTCAAAGTCATCCTTGACTACATAAAAAGTTTGAGGTCAGTGTGAGTTACACAAGACTGTCTCACACACACACACACACACACACACACACACACACACACACATACACAAAAAAATCAGAATACACTAGCATGTTTAAATAAGCAGATTATTGACCTCTTTTGTTTTTAATTTACTCAATTCTACTCTGAATTTGAATTTCCCAAGACCCAATATGCTCATGTTAGCATATTAAATATTGAGTCTGAAGATTCTCCTGGAAGTCAAATGTGCTGTTTATAAAAGTACTTTGTAAACCCTAAAGCCTGCGAGTCCAGATGTGAGGGATTCTGCCGCAGCCACTCCTGGAGAGCCGAGAAGGTTCTAAAGGGCAGCATTTTCAGCTGCCTCTGAGCTTTGCCAGTTTTAGGTCTGAGAAGACAGGTGTCCTGGGGATCAGCTGATGGCCCAGTTCTGAGTCTCTGGCAGGGCACATCAGAATGCTGGACTCAGCCACCAGCTGGTGTTCTCTCTAGACTCTGATGTCCGACCTTGTTGTCAACTCCAGGTAGAGTCACAGCTTCTGGACTGCTTAGGGCATATGCTGAGCCCATACCACAGACATCAGCCTTGTTGGGTTTGTTTATCGAGAGTTACAGTTAATAGTCAGTGCACTCACTGCATGTGTAGTGTCCACTAGTCCAGAGGGAGCCAAGGTCAAGTGCAGACTGCCAGCCAACGACAGATATCTGAAGCACAGGCTGCATCATAGCAGGTCAGGGAGATGGGTTCCCCTCAGATTCCAGGCAGAGGCTCTTAGGAGTCCAGCCTCTCCATCCCAGGACCAGTGAATACAAAGCCAACAGCAGCCACTACGCCCTCCAAGCCAAGCCAGAGCAGCCCAGAGACAGGTCTTCAGCAGAGTGGCAGCTAGGCTGGCATTCACTCCTCCATTGAGGAAAATGAGAACATAAAACTGTCCAAAACAGTCTCAGCAAGTACTTCCCACACAAATGTTGTGCCTTGGGCTTCTGTATGAGCATAAGGAGGCCTCTACTGCCTCTCTTGCTTCCCATACTTCCCATTGCTGGAAGTAAGGATACAGAGGTTCATTTGCACATCCCTGTCAACCTGAGGAGTTTAGGGTCCTCAGCTCAGGCCAAACCAGAATTTATGGTTTCAGCACAGAAAAGAATTTCGGGACTAGCCAGTATGAAGCAGAATTAGAATTTTATTAAAGATATTTTAATATAGATTCTAAGCATGAGAAATAGGACCAAGGCAGGTACTTAGGGAAAAGAAGCAAGATACATTCAAGAGAAAGCATGACTGTTAGCTTCTCTCGGAGAGAGTCACAGAGAGAAAGACATATCCAAGTATGGGGACTGGCTCTTCAAGGGAGAGTAGCAATTCATTGTCTTAGTAATAACCATATAGATCCGTAGTTTTCAACCTTCCTAATGCTGTGACCCTGTAATAAAGTTCCTTATGTTATGGTGACCCCAACCATTAAATTGTTTTCATTGCTACCTCTTAACTGTATTTTTGATACTGTTATGAATCATAATGTAAGTATTTTTGAAGATAGAGGTTTAGCAAAGGGGTCAAGGCCCACAGGTTGTGAACCACTGATTTAGACCTTTTTGATGGCTTTCAAGTTACGCCTCAAAAGGTTACTAGGAAACTCTCCCCACCACACACCCTGGGTAAATGAAATTATAGGGTGGCTCCAGAAGTGACTTGGATGAAATTATAATCTTATCAAATAAAATCAAGGTCACAAGGGATGTTCTTTCTCTGTAAATGGGGTCTCTGGTGAGATTTCTTAAAAAATTGCAGGTTTAAAGCTGGCAAGGGAGAAAGAGCCATAAGCAGATAGTTGTTCACAGTACTGGAGCCTTCACTGCTTTGGTGGCAGAGACATCAACCAGATTTCTAGGCCACGGGCTTCTCTCCCCTCTCATGTTCCCAAGATTCCCCCTGGCTTTCTACCCTGCCTCAAAACGACGTCATGGTAGAACCTCACCAGTATGTCATAAATGAATCTGGTGACACACTGGTCATGGAGGAAGGAAAAGGGGAACGCAGGTGTGCAAGGAGAGATTCTGCCACACACTCAGGTGGGATGTGACGCAGAGATCACAGTGTGTGAAGAGCTGATGGGTGTATCTTAGTTTCACGAAAGGAAGCACAGCCCTGGGCAGAGAAGGGCATCTTCATAGCTAGTGGAAACCCATGAGCTATCTCAAGCCCCTAAGGCTCGGCATGCT
Organism: Peromyscus melanophrys; assembly: GCA_902168415.1. NCBI lineage: Eukaryota > Metazoa > Chordata > Mammalia > Rodentia > Cricetidae > Peromyscus > Peromyscus melanophrys. Next base: position 10,721 of record CABHPR010155456.1, on the reverse strand, counting down.
GTAGCCTAATCACCATGTGTTCCAAGTAGGGTTCACACTGAAAGAGCCCCTTTCTGCTTTGATGACCACAGGCTGTTCAACGTTCATGTTTTTTGGGAAATGAAAATATCTTTTTCTTTTCCTGCCTGTGGTCCCATCTGGATAATAGCTATTAATAGCACCGGAAGGTTACAGAGGTTTTCTTTGGAAACAGACACAAAATTCCCTGGCTCTTTGCCATGTAAAATGAATATCGGACTTGTAGGGTGGGATAAACATATTTCAAACGCCCCTCAAGCTCTTTTTTGTGCAGTGGCACTTCCTTACAGTAGACTAAATTTGAGAAAATGAAAGCAATGCTCAGTGTGTGTGTGTGTGTGTGTGTGTGTGTGTGTGTGTGTGTGTGTGTGCCCATTTGTAATGCAAAGCTTTCATTGGAAGAGAAATTTGTGAAATGTGTTCCCTCCTGGGTCTCAGTTAAGACCAAGACACTGCAAGACTCTGAGCTATGGATACTCACGTGGCAAGTCCAGTGAGAAGACCGAAAACAGGGCAGGTCTGTCTTCTCAGCACCTATGCCTCAGCTCCCTTGTAGGACTGAGGATGCTCTGTGAAGGAGCTTATGCATTGCAGGTGCACCTCCCACGGCTGGCAGCCATGTGCCCTCATTCCACGAAACCCCAAAGAGCAGCCAGCTGCAGGAGGCACCCTCTTGACATTCACCCTTGATCTGTTTTCCAAACTTCACAACAAAACTTCAAGAAAAAACTATTAGCAGCAAATTAGATATTCAGGTGGAAGCCTAGAATTATTTTTCAGGACAGAGGGCTCAATTTCCTGCTCTCAGGTGTATGATTAAAATCAATTAAATCACTCTTCCAATGTCAGCCGCAAGATTCTCCTGACAAATGAAATTATGCGGGGGAAGTGTTCTCTCCCACTCCAGCCCCTTCTCAGCCTCGCTCTCACACAGGAGATCACAATACTTAGCTCGGGGATTGCTGGGATATTTTCCATAAGAACAGGAACAATCCCGGGACCCCTAGGTAAGCAGTTGAGGAGGTCTCAGGTGGCCAGATTTGATGGCCTCTGCACATGGAAATAGACTCACAACTGAAGGATGGAAGCGCTACAAGGGGAAACTCAGGGGTGGGGGGAGCCGAGACAGACTTCTTTACATAAATTAATGTTTTCTTGGCAGGGATATGAACAAGCCCTTCGAATTCGAGATGTAACCTCTGCATGTCTCTTTTTACGCATAAGACAATCCTCCTCGCTTCTTTTCCTACTGAGAAAGCCCTGTCTTACCAGCCCCGGAGGACAATGGTGGATCTGAAACCAATGGCTGTGCATGCTGATACCTGTTCATCCTTTCAGAAGGCTTTGTGTGGCTAGCACCACACAGCCAGGCCAGGAGCTCTTTCTTTGCGAGGAAAAAAAAAAACAACAACAACAACATCAGAAAGCAGAACATGCTGGGAAATCAATGGCTGAGGGACAAAGAGGTGTTAGATGTGGCTCCCTGCTCCCTTTAGCAAACTCTTTACCTCTTAATTTGTTAAAAGCATATGGTCTTCGGTGTGACTTTTGCCTGAGAGGCATTTGTCAATATTATATGGTCATTTTCTTTGACTTAGTTGTCCCTCATTGATGGTTGAACAAATGTTTGCTTCATTCCAGAAGTTTCCCTGGCTACCACCTTCCTCTGCTTCCTGTCCTACACACATGGCTGCTTCTGGTCCCCCTCCAGCAGAGGGTACAGAGAGCCCCTGAGTCCCAGAATATGTCCCCTTTTGTGTTCTTAGTCAGTTCTGGGCAATTTGAGCACCTCACTCCGTATCTGAGTCCAGCCCTTCTTCATATGGAGACTTTGATAATACCACACCTGTCCTCATCAGCCTCAATAGATCTTTATTTACCAAGGGAGCCCCTGTGGGGTTATTGTGTTCCCCAAAATATTGTGTATGCTAATAAACTTATCTGGGGTCAGAGAACAGGACAGCCACAATATTAAACATGAGGATAGGCAGTGGTAGCATACGCCTTTAATCCTAGCATTCCAGAGACAGAAATCCCTCTGGATCTCTGTGAGTTCAAGGCCACACTGGAAACGGCCAGGCACGGTGATACACACCTTTAATCCCAGAAAGCACGCCTTCAATCCCAGGGAGTGGTGGTAGAAAGCAGAAAGGTATATAAGGCGTGAGGACCAGAAACTAGAGGCATTTGCCCTGGAGAGGCATTTGGCCTGGAGAAGCCTTTGGCCTGGAGAAGCATGTGGCTGGTTAAGCTTTCAGGCTTCTAGCAGCAGTTCAGCTGAGACCCATTCTGGATGAGGGCTCGGGGCATCCAGTCTGAGGAAACAAGACCAGCTGAGGATCCAGCGAGGTGAGGAAGCTGTGGCTTGATCTGTCTCTCTGACCTTCCAGTGTTCACCTCAATACCTGGCTGAGATTTGATTTTATTAATAAGAACTCGTTAAGATTTTTTAAGATTCATGCTACAAGCCCCAGCATTACAATGCTCCTCAAAAAGATGTCCTCACTGGCTCCTGACCCCTGACATTCTCACCGGTTAGCTGGCAACATCCCCCCTGAACAATCTTCACGCATCTCATGGGATTTTTTTCTGTTCTCTCCTGAGAACTGAACTTTAATTCAAGAAGACATCAATGCACAGAGTTCTGGGCAAAGAAATTGGTTCTAGTGTCAGCCTGTGTGTCTCCCACCTCGAAATTCACTGGCTTTTTACTTAATCTCCTTGTGGCTTCTTCTCTTTATGTCAGCATATGCTACATGCTTACCTACAAGATCAACATGAGATTAACAAAACCATATCCAGGGCTCCCTGTCGGGTGGCTTCTCGTCAGTGTTACTGTAGCTGGACACCCTGTCCTTCTCCAGACCCTCCCAGGCAGCAGGTAGGTATGCACCCCCATTCTATGAGAAACAATACAGAGCTCTCCTGTGCACCTCTTGGCTGAATGCCTTCTGCAGAACATTTGGTGCATGTACATTTAATCTTTATAGTATTAGCAGTGCCAGGCACCTAGTTAATGCTCTATAAGATTCCTCTTAAGGAAAATGAGTGAATAAAAGATACAGTTCTTGACATTCCTAAGCCTTAAACTTGAAGAAATAATCAAATGTCCGACAGATGTCTTCACATGAGGTCTCAATGTTGTAAGAACACTTGCTCTCAAGAAGGCCCAAGCCCATGAGAACCGAGGGTCAGATTTGGGTCCTCCTTCAGTACTACAGGTAGTGAATATGAGTTGAGCTTCCTTTCTGTAGGAGAGGATAAGGTCATCATACCGCATTAGGCAGAGAATGAGGGATTGGGGTAGGGCACCAAAGATGACCACTTCTACCACACAGCCCTTTAAACTCTCCTCCAGATTTTGCCTCTAAGCGGTGCCCTTGGGCTACTGCTGCTGAACACAGTCCTGCTCATCTTCACTGAGTCCCAGCAAGAGTCTCCAGCCTGCCCCCTGGACAACGATCCACCTCACTGAGAAGCCCCCCTCTCCTGCTTTGCTCCCCAAGTGGCTCTTGGTTAAGACACCTCACTCTGGTTCCCAATGCCCTTTGGTCATCAGCGAATCTGAACTTCCTTCTCGTGATGCATTCATGTCTATTCTAATGTGGGTGCCTGTATCTATTCTAATGTGGCTGTCTCTGCCTTCATGAGGCACATCTGTCTACCTGTAGTTTTGTGGACTGTAAGATGTGATTTGAAAGGTCTCTTCCCAGATATAACCAACTCACTGGTAGAGCCCTTGCCAGCCTCCCAGACACAAGGGCCTGTGTGAGATTTGATTGATATTTAGGTAAACACTCCTTGGTCACCTCTCAGTGGCCAAACCACAAGAGGTTTGGCCTTTATAAATATTTTGTGAAGTATCTTTTACCCTTTTTGTGATTGGCTAAGTATTTAGAACATCTTTAAATGCTTAGGCATAGGAAGATTTTCCTATATAAAGTTTTCATAGTTTGATACTGTATATGTGTATGCGTGCGTCAACATTAGTAACTAGATCTAAAAGATAGATCTATTAAATGAACTATCCTTGAAGACTTGGGGGTTGAAAATGCCTTGGTCTTCTTTTTAAATTGTGCCTCTTTCCTTAGAGTTCCTGTGCATTTTCTCCTTTACCTCACGTCCCACTTACTTCACATCTGGATAACGATGGCTCCTTAGTCAATCCTACCTTTCTCTTCCAATTACTCTTCAACATTCTCTGACTCTTGTAGGTCTGTTCATTTCCCTTCTGTGATATGAGTTTTTGGGGTACTTCCCCCAGAAAGCTTTCATTCAAGAGGCTCCTGTTGTCCAGGGACACGAGAACATCTACTCCGTAAGGCTAAATCTCAGAATCATTGCTCTGAGTGAAGGAAGGCAGAGGAACACTGCGATTCCTCTGGTCTATGACATGGAGACTGATTCATAGAGCAGAAGGCACACTGTCTGCAGATAGGGTCAGTAGCGACACAGAGAGATCTTTAGGGGCACCTGAAACTGAGGGAGTGGTACATATATACATTACCTTGACAGTGACATCGACACACAGAAAGTTTTGCAAATGCCACCAGGGACAGAGCATTTTATGAAGTCTCTCTTCATCAGAGCCTAAAAAAAAAAAAAAAAAAAAAAAAAAACCTATTTTCTAGGAAATAAGGACATCACAAAGGTAGAACTGGGGTTCACTGTGTCCCCAGGCTCAGCGCTCATCTTCAGCTTTAGACTTAATCATCAGGCCCATGGTCACTTCTGTACTATTTAATACAAAATGCCCTGAGTCTGTCCTGCTGTCTCCGATCCATAGCATAACACCACTATGTCTGCAAGTATGTTGCTTTTCTCGTCCTCCTCTCTCATCCATGGCTCATGCAGAAGCTAGCTTGTTTCACCTTTCACACTTACCCATGGGATACACTTGCTCCTTGTTAAAAACAAACAAACATAATATCAGCATAAAACACACAGCTCTCACCTCAAAGAGAATACGTGATAGTTTCTTCTGGAGTCATGTATGAGTGATTATAGCCTGGAAACATAGTTTCAAGTTACCCCCAAACTACATGTCCCCCAAAAGTAACAATTTAATGATTTTTTTAGTAACAGGACAAATAAAGTCATAAATTAAAACATGCACATTGATGGGAACATCAGACAGGTTCCTGCAAAACTAGGAAACACCAGCTGCATGCTATTGCTGGTATTTTTAGCTTTGGAGTTGGTGGAAGCTGGAGGTGTGCTCATATATTTCAAAAGGATGCATCTCATAAACACAGGATGGGTAACAAATGACTATTCAAAGGAGACTAAGATGACCCACGATAATTTGGCTCTGGACCGGCAACATTCCAACTTCTCCATAATCACAGGACTTCTCATCAGCCACTTAGACTCTGTAGGATGCTCCATGTAGGCATGACTTCTTACCTGAGCTTCAATTCATGGTAACAGAGGAAATCTTTGCTTGGTTTGATACCTCAGGGGTTATTCTTAGAAGCCACTGACCTTGGGTTTTGAGACAGTCTCTCATTAGGCTGGAACCCACCAATCAGGCAAGAATGACCGGCCAGAGAGCCTCAAGGATCCTCCTGTCTCTGTCTCTGGTACTGGGATTAACATGTGTGCCACCATTCACGGCAGTTTTACTAGTTCCAAAGCAACCAAATATTTGCGTATGAGCAACTGTGTATGGACTTGGGGTGTCTTTCATGTCTTCTCTCTCAAGGGCCTATACCTACCTCCTGAATCCTGGCCTATAGCAAACTCTAGAACTTCCTGAAGTTTTAGATTTCAATGAAGATGGATGTCACAGTCCCATTCACATAACTGATAGGGATGCATCGAATTTCTCATATTCTTACCCAACTGACAGCTTTAAGGTTGTTTCAAGTGTTGAGTGATGCTTCAGTCATGCTTCAGAGGTGGCACTGGGATTAGATGGAAATTAGGTGGAAATGTTTTTCTGATAATTTTTAGACATATAGATTAAAAAAGAATGAATTTCTTTCTCCTTTGACCTGTTCATCTGCCAAGTTATACTAAGAAATTCTGTAACAAAAATAAAACTCACTAGGATATTAATACTAGTCTATTTATATGGGTTGTGGGACTTCAATCCTCTTTTTGAGAATACTACCATCTTATTAGTTTAACTTAATTCTTTGTCTTAGATTTGATAGCTAGAATCAAAGGTGAAAGTGGGCAGTACAGTTCTCAGTGTGTGTGTGTGTGTGTGTGTGTGTGTGTGTGTGTGTGTGTGTGTGTTGGGGTGAATTCGTGTGTGCATGTGTGTCTATACATGTGGGGGTCCATTTGTGTGTGTGTGTGTGTTATGAATGGTTGTGTTACAAGTGTGTGTATACATGTGTGTGGGGTCAAATGTATGTGTGAAGTGTGTGTATCTGTGGTACTGTGTGGTGGGTGGGTGTGTCCAAGTGTGTATGCATGTGTGTGTACCTTTTAGGATTCGGATATTATGGTTTATTGTCTTATAAAGAAGATCTAGAAGTTACCTAAGATGTGAAATATTTCATGTAGCATCAGTAGAGGTGGCTACCTCCATGGACTCCAACACCTGGCCCAGGCCATACCCAGGCCTAATAGTTCTGGGGACTGAGAGAGCAGAAGAGGGCCCTGAAGACTAGAAGCACTTTATTGTGGGGAGCGTGTCAGGGACTTCAGGAAAGGCTGGGCTTCTGCTGTGAGGAGATGGGAGATGCGGGGAGCACGGTGGGAG